>JAOXYD010095194.1:0-11890 GCA_028565735.1 Pinacopodium congolense | reverse complement strand
GCGTTAATGCTTTGAGTAAACCTAAATGGATTCAGACTATCTAATAACTCTAATTATGTATCTAAATTCTCCTTTGGATGATATTTAAATACATAGCTGGAACCTATAATGATGCCAATAAAATTCACTATAATAGAAAATCAATCATATTCTAGTCAATATGCATGTTATCTTTGGATATACAATCATATTGACTAAATATATTGATAAGTCCCTTTAATGTCATTAATCATAAGCAATGATCCACCTTTGGATGACCTCCTAACATTCGAATTAATAATCTCAATTGTTCCATAAAACCTTTATGTCATTTAATAACATCATATCATATGAACAATTGAAATTTTTCACAATTAAATGTTTAAAATTCTCCAAACTAGGCCACTTTGATGACTAACAAGCTTTCCATGCAATAAATATTTAATGTGGATAATTATTATACATAACTAAATTTAATTTACTTAGTTTGATTACTTTGGTGACCAACAAACTATTCTAAAATTACCATAATGTCATATATAAAAACAAATATGTAATATGAAATTTTAATTTTATTTATAAAATAATATAAAATATTTAAAGTACCAAATAAAACATATAATATGGCATTTAAATTCCAACAATATATTATGTATAAAAACAATATGTGCAACAATTATTTCATTTGATTAACCAATTATGACCCAAAATAAAATCTTGCATTAGAGTCCAATAATAATTTATTTCATGAGAATAAAGCCATCCTTAAGTTGAAAATCTCATAAGTTCAAGTCTTTAAACCTAGGCCCATAAATCGTTAAAATTAGAGCCCTAAAACAGCCAAAAAGTCAATTCAATCAACCCAGAGGCGCAGAGGCCCTATGGGCCCAAAACATTACACTAACCCAAAGGCTGGAAAACCCATCTGACGCTTGCAGTGCACACGCCAGTGACTACCTTGCTGTCGCATGCATTGCACACGATAGCCACTACAGCAACCTGATAGTTGAGGCGCATGCATTCCTCAAGATGTCGTTTCTGGGTTTGTGGTTTTTTTTTATTTCTCTTTCAGGGCTCGTTCTTGCATGGTTTTCACTCCTATTCCAAAAGCCATTCCAAGCCTTAATCGATTATAGGAACCATTATTCCATTCGGTGGTAAAAACGAAGAAACAAAGAGTTTTTTCTCTCACTAAAAACCGTCGTTCATTGTAGAGTCTAAGCAGTTTTCGTTGTGACTGTTTCAAATCATGCAAACTGTTGTTGTTATGGTTTTCGTTCTGTCCTCTCACAATCAAAACTCAACGGTAACCACACACAATGTCTGTTCCTAATCCAGAGATCATCGTTAGTCTTTGAAGCATTTTCAATTTATCTGGGTTTTGCCTACTATAAACGAGTCGAAACCTCTGAAGCAGATTCGTTAAACACGAAAATAAAGATATTCAACAGCAAATGCAGAAGTTGTAACAGCAAAACATTACTTTTACTGCTTCCGTATGAAAACAGGAACAACTCATGGCAAAACACAGACTGCAGAGAAACATGGAATCACATAAGCAAACGGTAGACAACAGATAATGTAACAACCATGCTTTGATACCAATTGAAAGCATTTATCCAGGACAATAAATCAAAAAAGAACCTGAATGCATAATGTTGATTGTTTGATTGTTTATTCCCTCTCTGCCTTTCTTTTATCATTTCTGATGATTGGAAACTCTATAATGATCTAGTATTTATTTCTAACATAACACTTGGATTAATAAAAGAAGAGGGAAAGGGCCATGGGCTCGTAAGCCCAACAACGTTACAGCCCAATAATTATCATGTTAGACTCATGGATAGTAGACTATAAATGGACATGGGCCATTTAATCTAACAATAGCCACAAGAAGATTACATAATATTGAGTGTGAAGCACTTGTTGAGAAGGTGCTCAAACGGATTAATCACTACTAAATTTTTTAGAATTCTACATACAAACAATAATGTGAGGATGTCTAAGACTTTTTTTTTTCTACTAAATTTTAAATCATAATAGATACAAAAATTTACTTTCTTAAAAAAAATGCGAGGAGAACAACCCCTATTGTTGGAAGAGGATGCCAATAAGGTATAAAAATAAGGATATTAAACTTATGTTAAAAAGGATGAATTAAATTTGGTCCCAATGTAAGACTAGATCTTGCAAGATAATCGAACGTTGATCATATGCTTAGCTAACAGAAATTAAGATTACGTAGTTTGTTATTTAAGTGGATTCACCTTGATTTCGGACCGTTAAAGGTCTCTATAGTTATGCGCCATTAATAATATTATTGAAATGTTGCAATCAAGCAAGCGGGGAAATTGAAAGATCCTTTAGTCCTTGGTGAAAAGGAAATAATCAGCATCAAAATAGAGTCTATACCCTTCTATGCAACGGAGCTTCTATTCTTATTATAAAGCATATGGGCACTTGCAATAAATGAAACTATCATCAGGATTAACAACGTTTTACAGAGATTTACCAGCAGAAGTTTCTAACATTTTAAATTAAAGGTATCTTTATTACTGGAGACCTATTACATTACGCTATCTCATTCTTTAAAAAATAAGCCAGGATGATAAAATTATTCAATGGCACAATATCTAGAAGATCTATTTGTGCATTAAGATATAGGCAGTTTTCTGTTCAAATTAGATTCCTTAAATTATTAGTTTATACTATGTTGTCAACAAATAAGGTTTAAGTTAATGTCCCTTAACCCCAAGAGATCAACACCCCCCGAAAAAGAATATTTTCCGTTTGTTTCTTCAAACTTTTGATTGACTCAAATACTGCAAATTGAGCAATTTTTTGGAATATGTTTCAACTTTGATGTCCCGCTTACTTTAAGCCTATAATAGCATATGTTGAACGTAGGACATGACAATGTGGTAAAAATGATTAATAAAAGACCAGTCATTAAAAAAAGAAAAGGTCGAAACATTGAATATTAAGGTGTAAAAGTTTATCATACTTTGAGGATAAGACTAAGGTTATATCATGACTTTGGACAATAGAAAAAAATTCGACTTCGAAATATTGCAAAAGAGACAATAAACATTATTGCCGGAAGCCCATGACATTTGGGAAAATTTTTAATAGAATTAAGTTCAAATAAAAAACATTAAGAAAAAAAAAAGAAATAAATAATGTAGAATCATTGTTTCAAAATTATAGTTGAAATATTCTAGAGGGAGAAAAGAGAAGCCAGCGAACAAGATTGAGTTGTAAATATTGAGTGTGTGAAAGTGAAAGTGGTGGCATTATTGGTGTGTGCCATAAAAGGCTTCTAGAGTGAATGGTGGCACTTCCGTTTGTGTTCGTTTTTGTAATTTAAAAGTCACTGATGTTAAGAGATAACTCTACTACAATTTATTTGTGGGAATTGAGTCTTAAAAAAATAATAAGGACTTTCTTCGATCAAAGCTTTTTTACAAAAAAAATAGAGAAAATTTTGAGTACATCCTGGGTATGTACTAACTCATATAGAAAACAAGGTTCAATTGAAAATGGAACTTTACTGTTACAATAACTTTCCTATTATATTTCATATGAACTTCATTTTTCATGATTGCTCCACTGAAAAATATAACTAAATCTAAATTGTTTCCCTTAATTTTTTAAGTTTAGCACTTAGATCCATTCAAAAACATTATAAATATAATTTAAGATAAGATAATTTCTTTAGTTTAGGATAAACTCTTTCTTTGGTCCATTCAAAAGATACATTAATCCAAGTATTTATAACTAATCAAAACACTATAAAACGGTGATTAAATTAATAGAAATTCCTTGGGGAAACTATGCTAACATGTAAGGGAATCAATTGAAAATTAAGAGTTTCCCATAGCCACAAATTTTCTTTTGATCTAGTTATGTTATATACAAATCAAGTGGGATAACAATGGATTTATGCTTCATTGGGAGAGGATGTTTATGACATCTTTCTTTACCATGTTTCAAGTTCAGATAGAAATAAAAATTTTAATTTTTCAAAAAAGAGTCAAGTGAGACGATCAATGAGTTACGAATTTTCATATAAATATAAATGGTCAATATTTTCTTATCATGTACTTGTTTTAGCATTTTGATGAAAATGTTTAATGTGTTCAACTTTTCACCGTCAATGTGGCTTGGCTTACATGTCTAAGTTATTACTATGTCAATGTAATACAACTTCTCAATGAATTAAAGATTCTATAACCTATCCCTTTGGAAACTCTTGTTCACGTGGAATAATAACTTTATTTATTTACGTAGGTCTAGTGCAATACCTTCAGCATGATACAGGTGATTGAAGCAATCGATCGGTAGACCATTTGGTGCTCTATTTCTGAACATGAACGGGATTAACAAGTGGACAGGCTTCTTCTGCTCTGTCTCTTCAACAGAATAATATGCTGGTGGGTTGGTATAAACTTCTAGATGTATCTTGTTCTAGCTTTAGCAATTACGCAGGAACCGATTTTCTCTGCATAGCGGTTTTTTTTTTTTTTTTTTATTCATAGTTTTGTATGTTGTAGCTCCTCGGAATAGAAGTTGACTCCTTTTTATTCATTTCCATTTAAAAAACAAAACTTTATTTATTTCATGTTTCTTCTTTTCCCTGCTAATTGAGATTGAGTCATTTACGTGCTACACTGTATACATTCTCACCTATACAATATAATTTGACGATCTAATCAAATGGATTTTACGTTGATGTAAAATATTGTAAAATCAACATCAAGAACTTTACGTGATTTTGCAGGAATTTTGAAAGGAACATATAGCTGGACCCTACTAAGTATATGTATACATATATATGTCTGTGTGTGTTGTCTGTGTCAATTAAAATCCATGTCTCGGCAAATCGTGTCAATTTATTGTATGTGAGGATTATATTCCCCTTTGCCAAAAGATTACGGGTCTACCACGGCGAAAAATTTGACAGTTAGAACTAAGTAGATAGATTGGTCGCTCAACGCACAATATAAATTTTGTTCTTATTTTATGAACTGAGTGTCAACTTTAATTTTGATTTTGATTTGATTGGTTTCCTTTACATTGCAAGTAGTGCTAGACTGATGCTATAAAAAATATTAAAATATTAAATGAAGCACCCGTATCGCTGAATGGCTTGTGCTTAATTTGTCTTTTAAATTTTCCTTAAAATTTCACCTTTTTTAATATATTCGAACGAAGTGTTGATATAGGATTCAAGAGCGTTCATTTTTAATAGGAACAAAGAAAATTTTAAACATTTTACTTTAATTGTAATAACCACCTCAATATGTTTTATTAATTAAACCCCATAATTAATGAAAATAAAACGAAATTATAATCGATTAGTACGTTTAATTGGATATACTAGTAATTGAAAAATTAACTGAATCAGTTAATCGATCAATAATAAAACTAATCAATTAAGCTGGAAGCCGGCTACTTTTATTAAACCCGAAACAAACCAATGTTTAAATTTTTACATAATTCTTCTTCTTGTTCTTCACTATCTTCTTCCCTACCTTCTTCTTATTTTCCATATTCTCTCATCCAACCGATTGTTTAAGCAATTGAATCTTAATTCCTCACTATCTTAATAAACTTCTCAAATAATCAGGTCTTTTATGCTTCCATCTTAACTGTGTATTTTATTTTTTTTTTCAAAGTTTTTTTTTTGGTTTAATGGATTTCTAGATTTTATGAATATGCGTTTCAATTCTCTTAATTGAAGCACTCCATCTGTAGTTGGGATAGGCGATATGTAGTGGGTGGCCTGGTGGATCCAACACACAACATAGCTTAGGAAAACTCCAAAAAAATGAGACCTAAACACCAGCCCAAAGCACCTGTGTGGATGACTGACTATATTAGCCCATAAATGAATATTCTAGAAACGAGTTGCTATACAAGTTGTTATTAACTCAGAAGTTGTTATCAAATATTTCATATAAATATCAGAAATGAAGGAGAAAAAAAAAGAAGGAAGATTTTATTAGCAATTTTTTTTACCTCTGGAGAGTCATCCCTCTCTAAAAAAAGGGATACTAGCTTAATCGTTACTTACAGTATATCATTTTGGTGCTTTTATTTGCTTCTTCCATACCACCAAAATTAAGGCCTTATTTGATATTATTACCATTTTCCTTTTTGATTTTTTATTTTTAAAAACACAAAAACTAATAAAAATAGCACATAAACCGAAAAAGATAATATACTAATACAGCACAGAAACCCATAAAATAACAAAGAAACCAATTATAATATCACATAAACCAATACACATACACAAAAACAAAAATAAAAAACAGAAACGAGAAGTGATACCAAACGTGCTTAACTAAGGGGTTACAAGTTGCCATTGCTATGTTTATTGATTGATTGGATGCCAAGCAACAACAGATTGATCAGCAACAATCAACCATTTCTCAGAAAGTTGAGCTTTAGCATGATAGCATTCTGGCAATTGTCCCAAAACTTCAGTCCCAATTGACTTCTTTCATTCCCCCTCCACCTCCGGTCACAACTTATCCTTCTATTTCTCTTTCTTCTGCATCCCCCTCTCCCAACTCAGCTCCACCAACCCCATTTCATCCAATTCCAACTTCATTTCCACCTCCTATTTCGCCATTTCCTCCCACCCATTCTCAATCCTTCCCTCCATTTTCATCAAAGCCCCCTAAGCTGCACATGCCAACCTTTGATGGGTCTGCTCCCCTTGACTAGTTATTTTAGGCAGAGCAATATTTTTCTTACTATAAGATTCCTCCAAATCACCGCTTAGAGTTGGTTGCTTTCTATATGAAGGGAAATGCTCTATCTTGGTTTAAGTGGACGTTTCTTAATCATCAATTGTCCATTTAGTAATTATTTACTAGAGTCTTTGACCTTCATTGTAGCCCTTTTGGGTATGACAACCCTCAGCCAACCTTATTCAATCTCCGTCAAACAGGTTTTGTAAGAGATTACCAACTTCAATTTGAACGTTTAAGCAATTGTATAGTCAGCCTGCCAACCGATTCAATTCTTAACTGTTTCCTCTCTGACTTAAAACTTGAGATCCAGCGAGAGCTTGCTATTTTACGCCTATACAGGTCATTGGGTTTGCCAAACTGTTGGAAGATAAATTCACTGATGCTAAAAAGGCTCTTTCCTTACCATATCATTACCCTCAAAATTTCCAATTTATCATTGTACCTATTACCAAAAATTAAAATTACTTTCCAATAAATTATAAGAATTACAAATTCTTTTAAAATTTCATGTTAAAACTCTCACTTCTCTCCAACTAGAAGTAGAACACCTAATTAACCAAATATGTAGTGGCAATCCTTTAGATCCTATTAAAAATCAAAATAATGAATTAATAGAAATAAATCTTAAAAATCCTACACAAGAAGTAAATGTCAAAAATAATATTCCTTATACTCCTCAAGATGTAAAAGAATTTACTGATGAATGCCAAGAATTATTAGAAAAACAACTTATTTCTCCTAGCAACAGTAAACATTCCTTATCTGCTTTTTATGTTAATAATCACAGTGAACAAAAAAGAGGTAAACAAAGAATGGTTATTAATTATAAAGAAATAAATAAACTATCCGAAACGCATATAAATTACCTAAAAAATATTACATTATTACAAAATTAAAAGGACAAACATGGTTTACCACTTTGGATGCAAAATAAGGATATTGGCAATTACGATTACACAACAATACTAACTCTTTAATTGCTTTTTCATGTCCCCCATAGAAACACTATTAATGGAATGTTTTACCTTTTGAATTAAAATAATCACCTAGTATTTATCAGCGTTTTATGGATAATAATTTAGGTAATTTAGACGACTATGCTTTAGCTTATATAGATGATATTAACTGTTTCCTCTTTGACTTAAAACATGAGATCCAGCGGGAGCTTGCTATTTTACGCCTATACAGGCCATTGGGTTTGCCAAACTGTTGGAAGATAAATTCATTGATGCTAAAAAGGCTCTTTCCTTACCATATCATTACCCTCCAACAATTCCACCACCTACACCTACTTCCTTGCCATCTTCCCCTCTACCCTTTCCCCGTTAGAAATTAATTCTCAAGGAAATGTAGGAACGTTGCTTTAAGGGTTTATGTTTTAACTGTGATGAGAAATTTTCTCCAAACCAGAAATGTAAATTTCATAAGTTCTTATTACTATTGCCTGATTCTAAAGACTTACTACCTAACTCCATGCTATCTTCTGTGGACTCTACTTACAGCATCTAAAAACCTTCACTAGTTCCAGTTTCCTAACCAGATATTCCAGAGCTTGATTTTGTGGCTTCTTTACACACTTTTACTTTTTCTGATCTAGACTCCTCCCCACCTTGTATTTCCTATTTCTCCTTTGACATGAATCGATTTGCTGATATTCCTTCTGACCTTAACTCCTTATTATTGTCTTACTCTTTTGTATTTGACCTACCTTTAGGCCTTCCTCCTTCATGCTCCCATGACCATTTTATCCACCTCTAGCCTAACTCTGCACTTGCCAATATTAAACCCTCTCATTACCCACATTTTTAGAAAGAGGCCCTGACTTCCTTCATTCAAGACAAGTTATCAGAAGGTATCATCAAACCTAGTACCAGCCTCTTTTCTCCTCCAGTTTTATTGTTTAAGAAAAAGGATGGAACATGACATTTTTGCTTGGATTACCACACCTTGAATGCTTTGAAAATTCCAGCCAAGTTTCCTATTCTGACGGTGGATGAACTTCATGAATCTACTTATTTTTCTCACATAGATCTACGGTCTGGTTATCACTAAATCATATTAACTAATCAGGAAACTCACAAAAAGACTTTTCGCACTATTGATGGTCATTTCGAATTCCTAGTCATGCCTTTCGGCCTATCAAATGGACCAGCCACCTTTCAAGCAACTATAAATGATCTATTTCGTGACTTTCTAGGCGTTTTGTTTTAGCTTTTTCTAATGATATATTAATCTATAGCTAGTCCTGGTTAGATCATTTGGAGCACTTATGTTTGGTTTTACAATCGCTCTCTACCCATAAGTTTTTTTACTAAATTCTCTAAATGTATTCTTGGTGTTTCTTCTGTGGCTTACTTAGGGCATGTTATTTCTTCAGAAGTAGTAAGTGTGGATCCATCTAAAATACAAGCCATCTTAGATTGGCCAGAACCACGCTCAATTCATGAATTGCGTGAGTTTCTTGGTTTAATTGGTTACTACCGATGCTTTGTGTGTCATCATGCTACTCTACCTAGTCCCCTTACAGAACTCCTGAAATAGGGCAACTTCCTATGTTCCATTGTAGCTTCTACTGCTTTCACTCAAATCAGGGCCACTATGACTACCACTCCCATTCTACAACTACCATACTTCACTCAACCTTTTGCCTTAGAATGTGACGCTTCTAACACAGCAATCAGGGCAATCCTAACTCAAAATATTCATCTAATGTCTTTCTTTAGTAAAAAGCTAGGTCCTTGGATGCAAACTGCTTCTACTTATAACATAGAGTTTTTTGCAATCACAGAGGCTATCAAGAAGTGGCATCACTTCTTACTAGGACAACATTTCATTATCTATACTAATCAATGAAGTTTAAGAAACCTTATGACTCAAATATTTCAAACTCCAGAACATCATAAATGAGTGGATAAACTCTGGGATTTGATTTTAAGATACGTTACAAACCTAGTTTTGATAATAGAATTGTTGATGCTCTATCCCAAATTCCCCTCTAGGACCATGCCATTCTAGCTATCATTTCCTCACCCCAGCTACAGTTACTTGACCAGTTGCGTGCTTTTTATCAAGAGCATCTGTTTGGACAAGCAACTATCAAGAAATTTCAGTTAGATTATGTAAATTCGACACATTTTACCTACAAATATGGCTTACTCTATTATTAAAATAGACTCTACATACCCCTAGATTCTGGATTATGACCTCAACTTCTGCTAGAATTCCATGCCTCTTCTACTACTGGTCACTCTAAGGTTACAGCCACAGTTGCTCGCTTGGCTGCTCTCTTTCAATGGCTTGGGTTTTACAAGGACGTCCGAACCTTTGTGTCTCTCTGCACAACATACCAACAAAACAAATACTCAATTGACAAAACTTTGTGATTACTTAAACCTCTTCCCACTTTAGAATAGGTTTGAGAGGATCTCACCATGGACTTTATAACTCACCTTCCTACTTCTCATGGTTTTACTTCCACTTGGGTCGTCATGGATTGCATTACCAAATAGAGTCACTTCCTTCCCCTTCTAGGCCACTACACTAATGCTTCTCCTGTTGATTTTTTCTTGGATGAAATATACAGATTACATGGAGTTCCTAAATCTATTGTGAGAGTGACAAAGACCCAATCTTTTTGAGTAAGTTTTGGAAAGAATTCTTTCGTTTAATGGGAACAAAGCTCTATTATAACATGGCTTACCATCTAGTGGCTAATGGTCAATTTTAGGTGGTTAACTGCTATTTGCAAAGATACCTTCGTTGTTTCGTATCAAATAAGTCGTGCCATTGGTCCAAATTTTTTCACCTCATCGAGTATTGGTATAACACTGCTGTTCATTCTTCCTTTGGCATGTCACCATTCCAGGCATTATACGAACGACCTCCACTAATACTTCCAACTTTTCTCCCTAACTACACAAAAATCTTTGATCTTGCGAAAGCCTTAACACAAAGACATAAATTGTTAACTCATATTTAGGCTAATCTCGCTAGGGCTTAACAATGTATGAAATAACAGATCGACCTTCATTGCAAAGATCAAGCTTTAAGGTTTGGGATTGGGTTTACTTGAAGCTCGTTGTTGATTCACAAAACAAACTGCGAGTTTTACGCTTAAAATCACAAGTATACTGGTTGTACTTTTAGTAAAGAACGGATATCGATCCCACAAGGATTGTATCTAGACACTCTATAAATTTGACTTATACTTTGTTCAAGAAATTGATTTAAACAAATAAAATAAAAATAAGTAAATAAAACACAGACAAATTGGAAGCAAAAACGAGTAACAAAACTAATCGCCAATCCAGCAAACGAAAATTCAGAGAAAAATCAAAATTTAAAAATAGGACTTGTTGTTATCCTTATTTATTCCCCTTTGGTTAATTGATCTAATTTATATGTGGTCCAAGATTTTCTAATAGTTTAGCTACCCTCTCTCAAGGTGAAACTAAATGTCACTAATTAAATAATCTAGGATTAACTTTGGGATCTCTCAACATGCAAAGTTTTCCTAAATATTTAACTAGATATGAAGTTATCTTATAGGCAGTATATTAATTTATGAAAATCTCTTCCTAATAAATCAGTACCTTGTTGTCTATAGGTTTATTAAATGTCAAATCTCATTATACATCTAACACAAATTACCCAACTTACTCTCTCAATTTGTTGTAGGGTTTAAGCTCAATAAACAACACAAACATTCCTAAAATTAAATCAATAACCAAAGGGTCCCAAATAATTCAAATAAAAAATTCTAAAAATAATTTAGCCACATATAATAATAAAAATAAGTTCAATCAAGTTTATATTGTTGAAAATGCAAAACATAATAAAATAAAAGAAAAATGAAATTAAAATAAATGTAAAAATAAAATATCGAAGTTGATGAACTCTTGAAGTTTTTGTGCTTGTGTATGTGTTGCCACTATGCTTGTCTCTCTAAATCTGTCTGAATTTGCTCTCTTTTCCTCCACTCTCCGCTACTGTTTGTATTTGGCTGGCTGCTGCTTCTCTTTATTTCTAGGTCTGTTCTCTTTCTTTTTATTTTTGTCTGAATTCTATGTCTTTAAGGTTGTCCACTGCTTTTGTTTTGCAGTTGAATGAGTTTTTTCTTGGCTTGGATTGCTGTTGTCTTGGAGGGC
>JAOXYD010095183.1:0-11890 GCA_028565735.1 Pinacopodium congolense | reverse complement strand
TTGCATGTCGAGAGATCCCAAAGTTAATCCTAAATTTATTTAGCTAATGACATTTAGTTGCACCTTGAGAGAGGGTAGCTAAAATATTAAGAAATCTTGGGCCAAATAAAAATTATATTAATTAACCAAAGGGGAAAAATAAGGATAATGACAAATCCTATGTTTAAATCCTATTTTTCTCTAAATTTTTTTTTGTTGTGTTCGCGATTGGTTGTGTTGCTCGTTCCTCCTTCCAAATCTGTCTGCGTCTCATTTAATTGTTTTTTATTATTTTATTTGCTTAAATTGATTTCTTAAACAAATTGTAAGCCAAATTGATAGGGTGTCTAGATACAATCGTCGTGGGATCAATATCTGTTCTTTACTATAAGTACGACTTGTATACTTGCAATTTTGAGCGTAAAACTCATAATCGTAGTAATTTGTTTTGCGAATTACGACACTAAACAATATCAAAATCAATTCATAAATATACATCACATACACTTCACCTAATATACCAATTGTGAATTTCACTCCACCTTAATTGTTTTTAAAAAAATTCTTATCAACTTATATCAATTTACACTCACCCTAAATGAGACAACTAATATTACTTAATTCCCCCTCACCTTCTGTTTTGACATCACCAAAAAGTAATAATAATAATAATAAATATATATGAAAGATGCTAATTGTAAAACTAATTGTAAAGGAGAAGAAAATTGTGCAGGAAAACTACATCAAAGTTGTAAACAAATGCATAAACACAAATTAAAGGAGGATAGATCATGGAGGAACTAAGGATGCAAGAGCTTGTTTGTGTCTATAGATTAACATCTTAGGCATAACTGTTGCATTGGTTCGGTGACTTATAAACTTTTAATGATTTTGAAACAATTTTACTTTGAAAACCAACGAAATTGAGACAAGTGCACCTATTGCAAAAGTAATATAGAGGAATAAATTAAAGACTCTAGATGTCAATCCCATTGGAAAAAGGGCTTAATTACTAGGTTAATTAGATTACAATTGTTTAGAAAAATCAAAACAATTTGATCAAAACCTTAAAATTGCTAAACTAATCTAGCGAGGCTTAAACACTTCGAAAATGATTTTTAATTTAAAAATTTGTGAAAAATACTAAATGTATAAATTAGTTAAGGATTAGGTGATTGATGATTTAATTGACCTTTAAACACATTTAAGGGCTGGTTAGAGTTCCTTCACAAAATCAAAACAAATCTATGGTTAAGACTTTGCTTAGTAAGCTTTAATTTCAAGAAGGTGAGTTCTGGACTTTTAATCTCATATCTCTAACTCTCACAAAGAATCTAGGTTTGGCCATTCAAGGATTAATTCATGTTGCTTATTGATTTTTCCAATAACCTAAGATGATTTCTCAACCTTAACTTGTCTTAAACTCTAATCAAATCTTTTAAACCTTCAATAAACAAAACTTAGACCTTATAACATGTCTTTAATCTCTCTTAAATCATAAAACACAAATCTTTAGTAATAAAAAATATTTAGCCACATAATTTGATCAAAACATACAAGATATACACTTTAAACAACATACCTTGATAGATCCAAAAATAGGAGCTATAAAATAAATTTAAAGGTTACAAAAATATCCAAGAAAGACTTCTGGATGTGTCTTGAACTTCCAACTTGATTCTGGACTCCAAAAAAGCTCTATTTCATCAATATCTTGCAAAAAAATCGAAGAACATTCATAAATATAAGCGTAAGCATAAGAACTTTAACTAATCTGAAGTACGGAGTAAAACAAGTAATAATCTGAGTTAAGAAACCTCCTATGATGATTCCTAGACTCATATATGAGTCTTAACACCAATCTCCATTATCCAGAAACTTAGAAAATAATAAACAATACAAATTCAAAGTGTTTTAAGCCTATATGCTAATAAGAACAAGGAAGAGAGAAGGAAGAATGTCGCTCTCTATTTTCATATTTGTCTCCCCCTTGATTGATGCGTAATTTCGTGTTATTTTTTTTGTCTTTACAACTGCAGAAGCCTCCAACATATGCTAGCAAATGAGAGCAATAATGGAAAGAATGCACCAGTCGAGACTTTGGAGATTGGAGGTTGATATTATTGACTGACCCCATCAAAGACGCTATGCACCGAATGACAACGACGATCTACTGAGCGACGTTGATGAATGAATGATAAACTCATCAATGAACCCCTGTTCTTCTATCAACGTGACCTTGTGAGGATGCTGCTAATGGTCTAGATTAAGGTTATTTCTTCCTATTTTTGCTCCAATATCCATCTTCAAACTCCATCTTGCAAAGTAAACATAATAATACATATATTGAACAATTAAACACTAAATTAGGGGTCATAATTCAACAAATTATCAATCAAAATTCAATCAATTTGACCCCTAACAATTCCCCCACACTTAAGCAATTGCTTCTCCTTAAGCAATTTAATTCATCATCAATTTCATAATAGGATACAAAAATAGGAAAATCAATTCAAAATTAATAACGCAATTATTGAAAATACTTTCTTTATCGTTCAAAAACAATAATGCATAGAAATGTTATAAAATTAATTAATCACATCATATTGGAAATGAATTTAAATCATTTCATTCTTTTATCCCAAAAATCAATTCCATGTGTAAAAGGCAAATAAACTGAGTTTAATGCATCATCTTTTCAAAAATTTCACATCCTTGAAGTAATTTAAAGCATAAATTAATTAATTACATAATTAATTAAATTTACAAGCAGTGTAGATGAGAAGTCACTTAAGTCTTTTTACACGAAGACAAAAATTTTGTCATGAACAATTCTCAGTTACTCAACTGTGTCATAGTAACTCAACTAACTATTAGTCATACTCATAATTTCAAACCTTTTATATATATATATATTGTTTTGTTTTGTTTTTGTTTTTGTTTTTTCTTCTTTTTTTCTTTTTTATACATACATAAGATTAGAAATTAGAGGATTAGATTCTGCTTACTTATTTAACTAATTAACTTTTTTATTTTTGGGATTAATTCCAGTTCTTTTTCATTTTTTTAATGATAAAAGTGCCTTAAAAGAAGTTACAAAATTACTTAGGAAGTTATATTTTATATGTGGAATATCATTGTAATTATCAAGTATCAGTCATCCAAGCTATGAAATGAGTTAAAGGCATTTAGTCATTAATAGTAAAAATTAATCATATAACATTTCAAATTGTCCAAATAATTGAATTCAAATGAAAGCATAGACATTAAGAAGGATTAAAATTAAAAAAATTTCTACAATTTATAGACTATTATGAAATTGATGATAAATCAAATGACTATTAAATAAACAAAAACTTAAGTGACTAAGATCAATATGACATGAACTAATATCAAGATGGTGTGATACGATCCCTCCCCCATACTAAAACTAAACATTTTCCTCAATGTTTGATAAAGAAATTGAAGAGCAGAATGTAGGAGAGTAGGGAAAGAAATACATTCGTTTGATATAAACGTGAAGATTCGTCGATGAAATTGCAAGAACTGAAACAATCAAAAGCAACAAACATAGATAATAACAAAAAGAATGCTCCACTCACATAAATATGTAATCCAAATATAACCAAGGAGCTAAAGGACAAAATGTAATCATCAAATCTAAAAATAACCTACTCAATGAAAAGTATACCTACACTGCAAAATTGAAACTGAAACAATTGTGTGAATGTCCAGAGGAACTAAAAGGAAGGATCATCTTAATCCTGTGCACACTGATAATCCTCAAGGCTCTAAACTCATGCAATCAAATCATCAACCTGATGCTGAAGACCATCGAAATGACGAGACATCCTAGAAAATAAATCTGAAAGAAACTCGGAAAGCTCAGATGTCATGCAAGTCTCTATGTTAATCAAGTACTAGAGAATAGTAACCTGAGAATCATCAGAAGTAGCTGGTGATGGTCAGATGAAAGCAGCAGCAAGTGAACGTAGGCAAGGTGGATGAACACTCGGAGTGGCCTCAGATGAAGCCTCGCCCATGTCCTCAGGTACCTTAGAGTGTGCAACATCAACATGTGGACCAGTGAGTACCTCACACTTCTGAAATTGGCGCCACTGTCCTCTTTAATAAGTAAACTTCCATAGCATAAGCAGGCCTTCTTTGATGATATTCTAACGAGTACAATCGTCAAACTCCACAAAATCGATAGGAACTCCTACATCGCTAACTATCCTTGTCAATAAGTAAGGGAAGCAGAAATTCTTTCTGGGCCTCTTGATTTTCACTACATCCTGCATAGACAAAATAATGAAGCTAGCTAAAGGTAATCTCGAGATAGCACCATATCCATATAGCATCTTATATAAAAGATAGATGTTGACAAACCGCATCTCATTCAATCCATTGGCTTGAGGTACAATATTATGACTGATAAAAGCAACTATAATCCACTCCCGAGCCTCTAAAGTAGCAGTGATATAACCTTGGGCATTCCTAGTCAATCCTAAGGCACCCTTAGCAGCAACAATTGAAAAGGATGGATCTGTAGCAACTATGTCGCCATGGAGAGGATCCTTTGTTTTAATAAAAATGTCCCTTTCATCAGGTACTCCTAACAAAGTAGAAATAGAGGTATGAGTGATATGAATTGGAATACCTCTAACAGTCGAGCGTATCTCGAAAGTGTCGACCTCTTCCTTTTCCTCGATATTCGCGAAGAACTCGCAAACCAAAGCTGGGTAAAAGAGACTCACTAAAATGAGGATCGACTCCCATCCTAGAGTCGAAAAGGCACCAGAAATGTTAAAGTATGCTCCCAAGTCCAAATGGATCAGACGTTCAATAATAAACTCGTTGCTGCAATGTACCTCTTACCAATTAAAATTCACCTGACTAGTAAATAAGATAGGATCAGAGGCCAATATCTTCCTCCGAGGAGCCATCAGACTAGAAATTTTTCAAATAACATACACAAAAGAGTCAAAACATGTTATGAAAAATCAGAAAATTTTCCAGCAAAGGTCGTCGAAATATTCCCTTTTGATCGGAATCTTCTTAATTTTATGATGATAATGATATTAAATTAAATCGGTATCAAATTAATGCTAATGAAATTCTAAACACAATGATGCCAAAACCCAACCAAATGGAGGTTTATATCAAAAGAAAATTGAAAAATTGTACCTTGAGGGTGAATAGAGGGTTTCAAAAATTCCAAAGGATTTTTAGAAAAAAAAATCTATTCATTTTCTGAGCAATTTGATGCCAAAATAATGGATAGGAGTAAAAATGTGACAAATAGACACAAAAAACACACAATTTGGTTGAGAAATGAGCAAGATATGAGGGTTGGAAGATTTAAGGACGAAAAGGGCTTTTTCAGAGAAGAGGAAGGAGGAAGACGAAGATGAACAGTGAAACTATGCTGTATTTATCTCTATTTCGTTCTTCAATGGCACTCTATTCCTCTATCAATGACGTTGTTGTAGGTTTAATAACCCATCGTTGATGCTCCAGAAATAAGTCATTCAATAGTGGTCTTTCATCCTTCAACAGTGGTCTCTGAGACCACCGTTGATGGCCTATTTAATTCTAAATGACCTAGTTTTTCCTCCAAATTCTCAACTAAAACCTCCTAAATTCAAGTCTTATCAATATGGATTGAATTATTCACCAAATTGCATCAGAATGGTGATTAAAAACACTCCAAAATCAAAGAAAATCACACTAAACTAAAGGCATTCTAAAGAAAAAAAACACTTTACTTAATCCAAACAAACTTTAAAAGGCACAATATTTAAAGATCTTAACACACAAAATAAAATAAAATCTCACACAATTATATATCTAACTTGGAGAATTCCTAGTTCAATAAAGATTAAAAAGTGAAAGAGTCTCAGAAGATTCCTCAACTAAACTAGGCACATATAACTACTCTTTGACCATTGACCTTGAAAAATGAGTGACCATTAGCAACATCAATTGCTCTAAATGGATAAACCTTGGTCACACCATAAGGGCCTGTCCATCTTGACCTTAACTTGTCTATAAACAACTTCAATCTCAAATTATACACCAAGACTTTATCACCAACCTTGAATTCTCTTTTAGTGATATGCTTATCATGCCACCTCTTAACTCGTTCCCTATACAATTTAGAGTTATCATAAACTTCGAGATGATACTCATCTAACTCATTCAATTGAAACTATTTTTCTTCACCAGCCTTCTTTAAGTAAAAATTTTAAAAATGAATGGCCCAATAAGCATGGTGCTCCAATTCAACTGGCAAATGACAAGCCTTACCATACACTAACTTGTAAGGAGACATTCCAATGGGCATCTTATATGCAGTTCGATATTCCCACAGTGCATTATCGAATTTAAGTAACCAATCCTTTCTTGAAGAGCTAACAGTTTTTTCCAAAATTCACTTAATCTCTAGATTAGATATCTCTACTTAACCACTAGTTTGAGGATGATAAGGTATAGCTATCTTATGTGTAACACCATACTTGGATAAGAGAAACTCAATTTGCTTGTTACAAAAGTGTGTGCCCCATCACTTATAATTGCTCTACGTGTCCCAAGTCGAGTAAAAATGTTCTTTTAAAAAAAGCAAACTATACCTTTTGTATCATTCATTGGAAGAGCAACTACTTCAACTGATTTACTCACATAATGTAGTAGGGGCATTACACAAGCCAAAAGGCATGCATCGATATGCAAAAGTGCCATACAAACATGTAAATGTTGTCTTTTCCTGTTCTTTAGAGGCAATAGTAATTTGTAAATATCCACTGTAACCATCTAAGGTACAATGAAAACTATGCCCAGGTAACCTTTCGATGACTTGATCAAGGAAGGGTAAAGGAAAGTGATCATTTCTTGTGGCATCATTCAATTTGCAATAATCAATACACAAACACCAACCAGTGACTTTCCTTGTGGCAACCAATTTATCTTGCTCATTATTCATCACTGTAGTTCCACCTTTCTTTGGTACTCATTTCTTTCCTACTTCTAACTTTTCCACAACTTCTTTAACGTCATCTTCCTCGGCTTCTTTAGAACAGGAATGGACTAATGCCTTCTGTAACGGATCTGAACGAAGATACTTGAATTGATCACTTCAAGTAGCGTGAACATTAATGAAGTTGCATGAATCTAAGGTTGAGGGATGTTTCATTGCTTGAAAAAAATTAAACTCAATCTCTTCATCTTGAAGTTAGAGAATGAGCTTCCCTCCATTCACATCGATCAGTGCCCTTGCAGTAGCCATGAATGGTCTTCTCAAGATAATAGGCACTATACTATCATTCTCCATATCTAAAACCAAGAAATCAAAAGGAAAAATGAATTTATCAACTTTCACCAAAACATCCTCAATGATTCCTCTTGGATAGGTAACTGATTTATCTGCTAATTGCAATGAGACAGTAGTGGGTTTAGGTTCTTCCAATCCTAACTTTTTGAAAATGGATAAGGTCATAAGATTAATACTTGCGCCAAGATCTATTAAATCCATATCAATTTGTAAGCTACCAATGGTACAAGGAATGGTGAAACTACCAGACTTCTTGAGCTTTAAGGTAATTTCTTCAAAAGGATTGTAGAATACTCTTCATTAAGTTTTATTTTCTCATCTTCTTCCAATCTTCTTTTCATGGATAGGATGTCCTTCCAAAACTTGACATATGAAGGCATTTAAGTAATATTGCTTTAACAAAAGGGATATTAATATGAAGCTTTTAAACATCTCCAAGAATTTTCCAAATTTCTTATCTAAGTGCATATTCTTCAACCTTTGAGGGTATGGAATCCTAGGCTTGTATGGTTGAACATTTGGATTGGCAAACAATATAGGTGCTTTTATGAATTTGTACCCTCATCATCCTTTTCTTGCTTCTTTTCTTCTTCCTTAACTCTCTCTCTTCTGTCATAACCTCTTGTATTCTCTATTTCTTCAATCTCCACCATCACTTGTTTACCTTTCTCTTCTATCTTCTTTCTTTCATCTCTACTTCTTTTCCACTCCTTAAAGTAATCATCTTGGCATGCTCTCTTGAATTGGCTTCAGTTGTGCTAGGAAGCTTACCAGGTAGCCTTTCTTGTAAGAGATGAGGAATCTATCTAACTTGAGTTTCCAAATTTTTAATTGATGCCTTATGATTTTGC
This sequence comes from Pinacopodium congolense, assembly GCA_028565735.1. NCBI lineage: Eukaryota > Viridiplantae > Streptophyta > Magnoliopsida > Malpighiales > Erythroxylaceae > Pinacopodium > Pinacopodium congolense. Next base: position 3,730 of record JAOXYD010095183.1, on the reverse strand, counting down.
AATCCGGAATCATTAGATTGGATATACTTTAGAATTGTTTCTTCAAAATTAGGTGCTTCTCTTTAAAGTTGGTTAGCTCTAAAGCCATGGAGGTGTTTTTTAAGGATTTGCTTGAATTTGTTTATGTGGTTGCAGGTAGTTTTGATTATTGCTCTTGAAATGTTAGGATGGTTCCTCCATCCAAAATTATAAGTTTTTGAAAAAGGGGTGCCTCTTTGTCTATTCAATTTGCTAATAAATTAAGCTTGTTCTGGTTCTCGGGCAAAAGGACTTCCTTCTTGACACTCTAATGATGTATGAGAGGTACTACCACTACTATCACATTTAGTTTTATAAGAACTACTACTGGCTCCACTCATTAGACTATCTAACTTCTTGTTCAGAACTTCCAATTAAGTAGCAAGAGCTACCATATCATTAGTTGAGTGAATACCATATGGCTTCCTTAGATGGTGCTCAGAATTATACTGAAAACTGTTTGTAGTCATATCCTCAATTAGATTATAGGCTTCAATTGTAGTCTTATGCATTAGATTGTCTCCTACAACAACATCAATGATGCTACAAGTCGAAGGTGTCAATCCAATATACAAGATATCGACTTGTTGCCACATGTTAAATCCATGACTTTGACACTTTGCAAGAATCTATCTAAATAATTCCCATGCCTCATATAGACATTTATTTTCATACTGCATGAATGAACTGATTTTAGTCTTCATTTTTTCTATCTTGGCAAGTGGAAAAAATTTAGCAAGGAACAACTTCATTAATTCATCCCATGTAGTAATGGAACCACATTCAAGTGTTGACATCTAAGCTTTCGCCTTGTCTCTAATAGACAAAAGGAAAAGTCTAAGTCTAATTGCATCAATCAAAGACCCCATTAGTTTTAAAAAGATCACAAATATTAAGAAAATTTTGCAAATGTTCATTGGGATCTTCTAAAGTTGAACTTCTAAATTTTGAGCACCTAACCATTGAAATGATACTATATGGGATTTCAAAGTTATTAGCATTAACCCTAGGTGGCAAAATGCTAGCCACATGCCTACCTCTGTTCTCTAAATCTAAGTCCATCATGGTTGATTCTCTATTTTCTACTTGAGGTCCTATAATTACATGTTCCTCAAGGTCCATCTCCACAAGTTCTACTTCAACGTCACTCGAGGTTCCTACTTCTAAAGGATCAGACGTGGTTGTATGAACTTCTTTCTTTTTCTTTCTCATCATGTACTTGAGTTATAGATCAAAGTCTACTGGCTTGGGATTGCGTCCCCAAGTATGCATACAAATGTAAATAAAATACTAAATTAAATCAAATTAACAAACAAGATAAATAAAAGAAGCAAAAGGGCAATAAAACATACAAACTAAAATAAATAGCAAATAAATTTAGGAAAATTTGAAAAAATTAGAAAAATAATTGTTATAAATCCTAAAGTAATTGACACTAATTTTCTTAATATTATGATCATGTCCCCAGCAATGATGCCAAAAACTTATTGCATTAGTTAGGTAACTTTCAAACTTCTAACAATTTTGAAACGACTTTACTTTGAAAACCAACAAAATTGAGGAAAGTGCACCTATCGCAAAAGTAATATAAAGGAGTAAAATTAAGACTCCATATGTTGATCCCATGAGGAAAAAGGCTTAATTACTAGGTTGATTATATTACAATTATTAAGAATAATTTAAACAATTTGATTGAAACCTTAAAATTGTGAAATTATTCTAACTTAACTTAAAAACTTTGAAAATAAATTTTAGTTGCTTTCAAAAAATTTTGAAATATACCGAATGTGTAAATTAGCTAAGGATTAGGTTATTGATGATTTAATTGAGCTTTAAACATATTTAGGGGCTGGTTAGAGTTCCTTCACAAAATCAAAACAAAGCTATGGTTAAGACTTCCCTTTTTCTCTATTAAATCTTGTTAAAGTATGGTTATGCTTCAAATCAAGTAAACGACCTTCAATTTCAAGAAGATTAGTTCTATACTTTTAATCTCAGATCTCTAACTCTCACAAAAAATCCAAGTTCTATCATTCAATGATTAATTCATATTTCTTATTGATTTTTCCAACTACCTAAGATGATTTCTCAAGCTTAACTTGTCTTAAACTCCAATCCTAGCTGGCCAGCCCAAAATTAGATCTTTGAAACCTTCAATAAACAAAAATTAGACCCTATAACATGTCTTTAAACAACATGCCTTGATATATCCAAAAATAAGAGCTATAAAATAAGTTTAAAGGTTACAGAAATATCTAAGAAAGACTTCTGGATGTGTCTAGAACTTCCAACTTGATTTCAGACTCCAACAAAGCTCTATTTCATCAAGATCTCGCAGAAAAATCAAAGAACATTTATAAATATAAGCATAAGCAAAATAACTTTGATTAACCCGAAATATAGAGTAAAACAAGTAATGATCTGAGTTAAGAAAGCCCCTATGATGATTCCTATACTCATATATGAGTCTTAACACCAAGCTCCAATGTCAAAAAACTTAGAAAATAATATACAATACGAATACCAAGTGTTTGAAGCCTATATGCTACTAAGAACAAGGAAGAGAGAAGGACGAATGTCTCTCTCTATTTCTAGATTTATCTCCCTCTTGATTGTTGAGTAATTTTATGTTATTATTTTGTTTTTGCAGCGGTAAAAGCCTCCAACATGTGCCAACAGACAATAGTATTGGAGGTTGATATTGTTGACTGACCCCATCAACAGTGGTCTACACTGAATAATAATGGCGGTCTACAAGGCATCATTGATGAACAAACGATTAACTCATCAAAGGTCACATGTTCTTCTATCAACGTGAATCTGTGATGGTGTCATTGATGATATGGATTAAGGCTATTTCTTTCAATTTTTGCTCCAATCTCCATCTTCAAGCTCCATCCTTCAAAGTAAACATAATAATACATAAATTGAATAATTAAACACTGAATTAGGGGTCATAATTCAATAAATTATCAATCAAAATGCAATCAATTTTTCCCATAATAATAACATAATTTATACTTTTGATGATCGATTATAATTCGTGAATCTAGATGATATCTTCTACCCAGCTTTTCTATTTTTGTTATTTGTTTTCTTGTTTTGTTCGCTTACGTTTTGATAATTGCCTTCTCATTTATTTTAATTTCTATTGTGTCCAAGGTTTCTTTTCTTTTCTTTTTCCTTTATGCCACATTATAAATAGTTGAAAAACACAATCGGTTCTCTATGAGATTGACCCTAACTTACCTTACTACATAGTAGGCCTAGTTACGTATTTTGTTATTTGATTAACTCGCGACAGCTCTACCAAATTTTTGGCGTTGTTGCTAGGGAGTTAGTATAGTATTTTAACTATTTCTTGTATTATTTTTGTTTTGGTTTTCATTTTTTTTTTAATCTTGGCCACTTTGTCTTCTATTTGTTTTAGTTTTATAGCTTTTTTAGATTTTAAGAACTTTTAATGGCGATGGCTCATTATCAGGGTGCTTTTGATTTTAATTTCTCTTATTATCCTTATTCTGAAGATGATTTTAACTTTCTTACTACTTCTATGTTAGAGCAACAATTGATGAATCTCATACGCTTAGAAAACAAGCAATGATAATTGAAGAAGAAGTTAAGGTATGTGACTTTTGCTCATTTTTTGGTTATTATACTTATATGGATTTTATTTTGTAGGATACGCAGTAGTATAGCTTTAATTCTCCAC
>JAOXYD010095172.1:0-11891 GCA_028565735.1 Pinacopodium congolense | reverse complement strand
ATGTATGTTAACGTGGTCTCTTCAAAATTAGACTTCTCTTGTAGAGTTGGTTCATTAGTTCTAAAGCTAGGTGGTGAGACTCTTTGAAGATTGGTAGGTGGTGGCTATTGATAGTTTTAGTTATTGGTCCACAAGAAGTTAGGATGAGTCCTTGACCTAGGATTATAAGTGTTCGAATAAGGGTCCCGTCTTTTCCTATTGAAATTCCCTCTAAACTGGTCTTGCTCAAACTTGTGGCAAAAGATTAGCATCTGGACACTCTAAAGATGTTTGGGAGGTACACCATAATTCTTACAAACTACTTGTCCTTTCATTGTACTACTACTTACTCTTTTTATTAAACTATCCAGTTTCTTTTTTAATACTTCCATTTAGACCACTAATGCTATAGTATCATTAATGACATAGGCTCTATATGGTTTCTTATGAAGTCATTTACAATGGTACTGGAAACTATTAGTAGATATATCCTCAATTAGCTTAAATATTGAACTGGGGTCTTTCTCATTAATTACCCCCAATGATAGCATTCATGGTACTATAGGTAGAAGATGTGACTCTAGTATAAAAGATATCGACTTGTTGTTGAGCCCATGATTAGGATACTTAGAAAGCATTTCCTTGAGCCTCTTATAAGACTCGTATAAATTCTTATTTTCATACTAGACAAATAAGATAATCTCATTCTTCATTTGAGCTATCTTGGTTGGAGGAAAAATTAGCTAAAAAAAGCCTCATGAGTTTATCCCAAGTAGTGATAGAACCAGGTTAAAGGGTAGATAATCAGCTTATAGCTTTATCTTTAAGGGAGAGGGAAATAGCATAAACTTCATTGCATCCTCCAAAATTCCATTATGCTTAAATAAGTCAATCAGGTCTAAGAAAGTCTTAAAATGGGGTTAGGTCATCTAAAGCTAGGCCTCAATCCTCTAAAATTCTACTATGCCTAAATAAGTCAAAAATATTTAAGAAAGTCTTTAAATGGATGTTTTAGTTCTCTAAAGTTGAGCCTCCATCCACTAAAATTATATTATGCATAAATAAGTCACAAATGTCTAAGAAATTCTTTAAATAGGTGTTCAGGTCCTTTAAAACTGAGCCTCCAAATTGTGAGGCTATAACCATAGAGTTAATCATATAAGGGATCTTAAAATTATTTGAGTTAACCTAGGTCTAACTATGCTAACCAAAGGTCTATTTCTATGTCCTATAGCTAATTCTATCATAGTCAATTCTCTACATTCTTACTAAGGTTGTGCAACTATGTTTTCTTGTTATTCCATCTCTATAGGTTCAGTTTCTAACTCTAGATGATCCTCATTGAGTGTTCTACTTCTATTTTTCAAATGCACTTAGCTAATTGTCTTTTCTATGGCTATGAATTGTTCTTTCTAATTCCACCTTAAATCTAAGCTTTCTGGACTTTTACGCCTAGATATGCATGCAAAAACTAATAAAGTAACTAAATAAAATAGAAAACTAATCTAAGAAAGCAAACAATGCAATAGCCAAATTGAGAACAAGCAAAAACAATAAAAAATCATCAAATAAAAATAAAAAAAATCACAAAAAATGTAACAAAATTGTAAAAATAATAAAAACAACGAAAATAAACTCTAGACAAATTAACACTGATATATTCCTAGCATCACGTGTGTAAATTCTTAATAATGGTGCTAAAAAATTATTTGTGGTGATCTTCTTAATAACATTTTATCTCAGTCTCAAATTATACCCAAGACCAACCTATAGACAACTTTACCTATCACAAGTAATATAGTGGATCAAAATTGACTCCAAATATCATCCCAAAATGATTTAACTATAACTACTTAGTCACTTAGATTAAAATTATCTTTAAAATTCCAATTAATTGATTAATTAACAAAAACTACTAACTCCTTTGATTAATGCCAAAGAAATCAAGATTGCTTATGAAAATTACCAAATCTAAATTTATAGCTAAGGTTTTTAATGTTCAATGATTTAATTAAGTTAAAAACTAATTAGAATGCCTAATCTAAGGTATCTTCATGAATTTAGAGCACAGTTATGGTTATGATTGTGCCCTATTTCTATTGATCCTATTTCGTAATATGGTCATACAACAAACTTAAGTGATAGGTTTAAAGATAAAGAAGTTTAATCTTAAAATCTCTTATTTTAGAATTAAGACCCTCACAATTAATGAGATTTTGGTCATTTCCTAATTTAAATTATGTTTTTTATTGACTTTTCCAATATCTGAGGTGGATTTTTTGAAACATTATTTATCTATGAATCTACACTTAGTAGCTAGCTTATTACAGATAATTAAACACTTAAATAAAAAATGGTTGGCATCTAATTTAAGTAAAATTACTCAATTTAAGCATCTATTAGCCTAGCCTTAGCTATTAAATAATTTAGCTGTATATATTAATCAAAGAACACATAAGTATTGAACATAAACCACATGTATATTGATTAAAATGAAAATAGAGTTAAATACCATGAAATAAAGAGTTTAGAAAACATAATTTTTAGATCCAAACGATCTTTGTTATTTGGGATCAATGGCAGTTATACACTCCTATTATTATACTGTTTCGATAATGGACTTCATCGACAATCTATTAAAACATTAACAATGTCGTTAAATGGTCACACGAATCTCCCCAGAAGACAATAATGGTGATCTCCATATGACAATAATGGCACTGTTAAAGACACTTATTGCTCTTCTAAAAAATACACCACACTTTATCCTTTTAGTACAATTCTTCTCTTTCTAGCAATAACCTATAAAATAGAGAATTATGTACATATATTGGACAAGATAACATCAAAATAAGGGTAAACACATATTGAATTATATCTAAAAACACTATAGATTATAGCTCTATCATAACATAAGTTACAAAAAATCTATGACAATATATTCATCATAGACTATGCTTGATATCATGATATGTTCAAGATTTAGTAGGTCTATTATTTTCTTCTTCCTTGAGACATGTTTAAATGATTTGGATATGTAACGACCACCTTTGTGCATGTCTTATTTCATCTTTTTACTAGCATCACTAGATTTTCCTTTCACTAGTTTCTTCATTTTCTTAGTTATTTGATCTAGATCTATATCTATAGTAAATAATATGTTTAATTTATGAACATTATAAGCCTACACTTGTTTTTTTTTATAGATGATGGAACTTATACATTTATTCATTTAAAATTCTAGTTTTAAGTAACTTTTATGTGAATTATCCTCTAGAGAGAGATTAACCACACTCAACTAAAGCTTATACTCTAGCTAATAATAGTATCTAGAATTATATTTCTCATTAAGCTTAAAGTTATGACCTCTCCCAGCAAGCTTGAAACCCCAGTTACTACTATCTTTAAAGAAAGTAAAAATAATTTCCTTTTCTTATCGTGAGTTCTCTTAGGAGGCTTCTCCATTAAAATACCCATATTAAGCTTAAAATTTAAAATATACTACAAAAAAAACCTACCAGCAAACGTTAACTAGTGCATAAACCTAAGTAATTTGATAATTGGATTTATATTCTTAAATGATAATCCTAAAAAAATTATATCATACACTACGAATGAGGATACAACTGACACAATCTTATACATGTTACTACTGACAATTTGGCCCAAAAATCATCAAATGGAAACCTATTAAGCCACAACTAGAAATGTCATGATAAATGCTTAACGCACCAAGTCTATAACCTGTTGTTTCTTAATATTGCTGAATAAGGGGATATTAAAGTTTGACCTAATATCATATGTATATATCATAAATTCAAAGTCATGTTTTTCAACTTATCTTCTATGAGACCAAGAACAAATATGAAAGTAAATGGCCATTCATCATTAGTGCCAAGCTCCTCATTATTCCTAACTATAGGTATGTGTCCCTTTAACCTTGATTCCACGTTAGACTCACTTTTAGACTAGTGCTACAGACACCTTTGCTTGACAAACCACTATTTTTAGACATTAAATGAATAAAAACTTACCAAGTCATAATGACCAACCAATATTAAATGACGATTAATCTATTTAGCATGCTTGGATTCTTATATTTGTATCAAACCAAAGAATAGGATAAAGGTATAAATACATGAGATAAGGTTATTTATAAATAATTTTGAAAGACAATATCCTATGGGACAAAGTTGCTTTAGAATTTATAACACCTTTTTCCAACTAGGAACTAAAAAATCTACCACCTTAAAGGATCAATTATTTGATTTATAATGAGACAACAAAGCTTTATTGGATTCTAAAAGCTTTAAATCCAATACATGTAGATTTGGACTATCATAAGCCAAAAAATCTTTATCAAAATCCAAAAGCTTCAACGCAAATGCATAAAGATTAAGTCCATCATGAAAAAGCAAATCTTCTACAAAATCTAAAAGCTTCTGCTTGAATGCATAAAGATTTAGGATGCCACAAGAAAATAGATGTTCATTGAAGTAAAAAAGATTCATATTGAATACATAAAGAATTGGCGTACCAAAAGAAAGTAGATATTTATTAAATTCCAAAATCATCAATTAATGTGGGCATTGTTTTTCATAAGGCAATTAAACCTCATCAGAATATCAAAATTGCATAACCTACATTCACATAATATAAACAATAGATATTCACCAAATGTCTTTTAACCCAGATTCACATTATGAAGACAAGCATTTTTTATCACATCAAAAGCACATATTTAATGTAGTATTAAACTCCAAAGAGGCATGTGGTCAGAACTTGGAGGATCAAATGATATTTATGAAAATATGCTCCAAGTTCCTAAAAAAGCTTAATAATCTAAAAATCTTCAAACATTACTTGAGATAAAGAGAAGTGTTATAATCTCACATACCCATAAGTTACTGTAAAGGATCACCATATCAAAAAATGAGGTCATCTCTTACCTACTCAGTTTATCTCACTAAAATATTAAAACTTCTTATCCATAAACTTTTGTAACTTGATCATCAAATGTCAAATGTCAAAAACATTGCAATGCTTGGTTTTGCAAACCTTTTAGAGGTGACCTTGAATACAAATATATGATATTACTAACTTCATATCTTTAAGCCCAAACCTAAACATAAAGCATCTTGTAATCCAAAAATCATACATATTTGAAGGTTTTCTACTCTTTGAAATTTCTAAATCACCACTAAAAATAACTTACATCCAATTTATACTGTATGCTATTGAGGTAACATCAAATTAGATTTTTTCTAATTTAAGAAATTTACTCTTAATGCAATGGGAAATTTAATAATTTATTGAAATTGGAAATATTAATGTCAATTTGAATTAAAACAAGCTTGAAAAGTAAAGAGATATGGAAGAGAAAGGAAAAATAATTTATAGAGGTTTAATCCACCAACCTCGCCTATGTCCATTCCTCAACCACTTGTTGGAAATTTCATTATAATTACCTTTAACGAGTGAAGAGTAACACTTATACAAGCTCAATCTTACTTTACGGGTAAAGAGTAATCCTTATAACTTTCAATATCAATAGGCACTTAAAAAAAACACGTTGAAAAGTAATTTCACTTGACCAACCAAATTTTTTTAAAAAAGGAGCTAATAATAAAACTTAATATGAATGCATAAAAGCCAACATAAACATGCTCAAAGCATTTAAATTGATCACCATAATGCTCTTTGATTCATTTATACACTTAGATGCATTTATATACCTTACATAAATCCCAACACTTCTATTTATAAGTGAAAATCTACTAACTAGCAATTCGTTATCATTGGTATGAATTAAAATTCATTAATCACACATTTTTATATTGGAGTCTAGCCATTGTAACAGATTACATAACATATTGTTTGACTAATCTCATGCATTGATCAACCACTCAGTTCTATTAGTTGACTAGTCTAGCTTACTATTTATTGGTGGACCACTTTGATCCTATTGGTCAACCACTCACTATAGCACTCATCGATCAATTCTCCAAAGACTATTTTTTAATACTTTCAATGCTTTTTCCTAACACAGCCAAACTTCTCAAGAACTTATCAAAATAATTCCTTTTCATAAATATTAACTTAAACACACTTTAAACAAGTTTCCTAAAAGATTTTAATGCCACTAAAAATTGAAGATTTTGAGGGATGTGAGAGCAAGTTTTTTAAAGTTATAAGGAGGCTAAAAATGAAGGTTGTGGACATATTTTGAGAGGTTTTAGTTAAAGACAAAGCTTCTTAAGAGAGGGTGAGTGAATAGCAAAATTGAACTAATCAGAAGGAAAGAAAAGATTTAAACTTATAGCAAAAGTGAACTAATGAGAGGGAAAGAAAAGCTTTAAAATTGATCCCACTAGTCAACCATTCCTAAGCATTGGTCAACAAATATTCACTAGATAACCAATCTCAAACATTAATGGATGACTATCAACCAATGTGCACTTGTTAACCACTCTTAGACATTGGTTAACCAATGTGCACTAAATCAAACATTTCATCCCATAATAACTTCTAAACAATAAAATTCAACTAGTAACTCCTAATGAATCAAAATAAAACTAGAATAGACCTTAAATCAATTTATAGTAGATCAAAAAAGATTAATAGCATAAAAATCAAATAAAAATTAATTTTAATTCATATTTCAACCTTAAAAACATGCAATAATTTTACCTCCAAAAGATGTGAATTCCAAGACATTATAATCAAAGAAAACATGTAACTCCTTTTTATATATCACCAAACATTACTTCATTTCCTTCCTCACTTAGTTTAACATTGTGTCTTGTTGATTTGGTGATTTTCATTTCATCTTAAAGATAACCTTGAAATTCATTAACCTATAAAATAAAAATCAACATGTTTTTAGTATCCACACTAATTTTGGGTCCTTAGGTGCTAGTTACTTTAGTTTCATTCAAACCTCTTGACACATTATTCCACCATCATTTTTTGTATCATAACAAAAATGCTCAACATAGCCAAAGTTGCCATAAAATGACAAATCATGGATTCCATTTATAAATCATAATGATTCTTAGAATTCTTATGTATATATATATATATATATATATATTCCTAGTCTTTTATTACTATATGTTGTCCTTGGATAATAAAGACACCTAGATTAAGAATAGGATGTGTTACTAAAGTTATATATATACATATAAAGAACATGAAAATGAGTTACATAAGGCCTATGTGTGTGTAAATGACAATGGGGTCTTAATATGGGCAATATTTCTAACTTGATGAGTTGTATTTCTAGATCTAGCCTTAAGACCGTATATATATTTCTTTTAAGTTGCAATCTAGATATGGATGTAATGAGTTCATAGGACATGGGTATATTCTCATAATCTTTTTTTTTTCTTTTGATAAAGGTAGTTTTATAGCTTGATGGTGCATTTCTATGAGTATATCCTAGACCACATCTATTATTTGATGATTTTTGTGCACCTCGCATGCATTATAGCTTTTCATTTCCCTTAATATACTTTAACAATAAGTCCTTAAGGGTTTTTACTTTCTTTTTCAATGATTCATTATCATCTATCTATTTTTGCATATTAACATATCAACATTCTCTGATTCATCGATGGTGTACAATTTACTTTTCAATTTTTTATTTTCTAATTTGCATGCATCCAACATCAATGTTTTCTTATACATAAAAGACAACTTTTTTTCTTTTTCCTAGTTACGTCTAAGCATTCAACTAATTCAACAAAAGTAAGATCAACATCATAATCATCTTCATTGCAACAATTGGAATAAGACGATGTACATTTTCATTTGCTATAAAGTACATGTAAGCCGTATCTTCTTCACTTGTTAATCCACTTGTGTCATCCCATAAAATGGTTTTTAAGGCCTTCTTTTTCTTACCTTCCATTTTTTACTTTTCTTCATTCCTGTTATGCTATGTGAGGAATGGGCATTGAGATCTTTTGTGACTAATTTCCTTGCACTCAAAATAAATTATATTAGATAATTTGTTCTTATAATTATACTTACCTTCTTTGGCATCCCTTCTTTTTGAGAAGCTCTTCTTATTTAGTAATTTATTGAACTTTCCCATGAGTACAATCTCTTCCTTATCACTACTACTTATGGATGTCTCATCATCATTTGATTCTTTCTTCGACACTTTAAAAACCATGTTCTTTTTCTTGTGAATGATTTTCTCCTCTTATCTCTCCTTAAGACTTATTTCATAAGTGAGGAAGGATCTTATCAACTCTTCCAAGGGTAGGTGATTCTAATCCTTAACTTCTTAGATTATTACCTTGGCCTCCTATGACTTAGGTAAGGAGCTTAAGATCTCTATCACTAATTCATCATTAGTAAAGGTCTTGCCTAATCCTTTAAAAGAATAGATCTTGTATACATAGAAGAGACATATTTATAGTGAATCATATGGGAGAGTTCATATTGATGTGTAAGCATACTAACCTTACTTTCTTTCACTTAATTAGTGCCCTCATATTTTACTTCTAGAGTATGCTAAATATCATATGCAGTCTCACAAATACATACCCTATTGAATTTATTTCTATCTAATATCTCTTAAAGTATACATATTTTAGCCATAAATTATTGTTTGTTTCAATTGGTTTTAAGGGCAAGTCCATCTGAATTATGTGTATATTGAGTTAGGACAATTGAATGTGATGTTACTTATCTATTTCTATGTTTAATTTTATTTTTATAAGACTTTGGTAGAAATTTCAACACACTTCTGTAACTAAAAGAGGTATGAAATCACTTTGGAAAGCATAATATTATAAAGTTCCACACCAAATTCCAAAGCTATTTGACAAGCCATGCAGAGTGCATAAAGGAAAGAATAAAACAAGCTTAATTAAGCACCAGATTTGGTATAGCTGACTTAGGGGAGGCACCAGGTGAAATTCTATGGTTCATATTATTATCCAATTTTAGAAGGTGTAAAAAAAAACATGTTAAGAAGCTTCATACCAAATTTCATGGCAACTGGATGAAGAATAGAGAAGATATTGCGAAAATACCATGTGGTGCAGAAAGTTGTCATCATCACATGCATCATCATACCCGCGATGATGTCCTTGATTTTAGTCTAGTGTGAATCATGGCCATGATGCTGCCCATGATTAGGATTCCCTCCACATCCATACATAACCAAATTTTAGGTTTTTGGGTGTTTTGGTTGCTATAAAAGACATCCATTCAGTAGCCAAAGATAAGACAACACATTATAGGTCATTCTTGAAGGGTTTCAACCAAGATTGAAGGAGAGGAAGCATACAAAGTCAATAAATCAAGGATCAAGGAAGGATTTCACCATCCACCATCAACATTTCAAGTATTCAAGAAGACTTATCATGAGCTTTCTTATTCCTTTTGTCTTTATGTTTTTTTTTTGTGATTGAAATTACTCCTAATTATTCTTGTTTTAACTCTTGAGTTTCAAGTTTTTAAATTAGATTTTTTTTCATTAAGTGTTAATTACTTTGGATTCAATTGTTATGTGAATGTAAATGTTGATTTCGAAGCCTTGATTATGTGTATGATTGAGATTGAAAATTTTCTTATATGAATTAGATCAATACATGAATGAAACATCTTACATAGGGAGCTAGAGATAGTGCTATATAAATTTTCTAGGTTAAATGTGAATTTATCCCCAAAAAAATAAGTTCCATAGTATAAAATAATGCACTTAATTCAATAGAATGGGATAGAAAGAACTTTCTCCTAGTTTGAATGAATTGAATATAGTTACATTATTTAAGAAAGAGTGTAATTTACATTAGGAAATCTATAGTCTAACAAATCTAGAATTCAAGTTAAAGTAAGATAAACAATGATTATGTACATAACCTAGAGGGATTAATTACTTTAATTCTACCTTAATTAGTAATTTTTTCTCCTTATGAATTTGTCTAGGTATTTTAATTTAATTTTTTTCTTTTAATTATTAAATCAATCAACCAACCTTTAACTTTTGAGTAACTAGTTAGATGTAGATAGGAATTTTTTAGCAATACCAGTCCTTATGGTTCAATACCTGGACTCATCCTAAATATATTATATTCAATAGGTACACTTGCCTTTTTTGTGTATTGTGATATTGTTTAATGTGTTTGTAGTTATTTATCTTTTAAAACTTAAGTATTTCACAATCACTAACAAGCTTTTTGGCACAGTTGCTAGGGAATGCGTCTTACTAAATGTTTTTCTATTCTTTTTTAGACTAGTTTTATTTATGTTATTTTGGTTGTTATTTGTTTCTTGATTTTCAATTTCTATTTTCTGCATTTTTTGATTTGCTTTAGAACTTTTCGTTTCTTTACCTTTTTTGTTTATTTAATTTGTAGGTTAGTTACCTTTGTGCATGATCAGGAATCATCCTATTTCTCTCATAGTTAGCTTTCATGCCACCAATTTCACTAGAATTGAAGGTTTTATAGGTCTTCGTAATAACTTTGACTTTTTTTACAATACAATACATAAGAATGCTCGTAATATGAGTAGTGCAAGCTTTTTCTACCAATTGTAGGAAATTAGGTTGAGTGGCTAGGAAATTTGAGAATCTAAAATGGAGTAAGCATGTTTTTCCTAAGAGCTAGGATATTGATATGAATAGAGTAGTTATTTAAAATGTTGGGGTTTTCTACAAAAGTGAAAAAATAAGGAAGGAAGAAATCCAGTGAGAGTTAACTAAGGTTCTATCAAGCTTTTTCACAATATAAAGATCTCCTTCCTATTTGTTATTCCATGTGAACAAGCGACCTATTATATTTAAATCAAGGAGAGCACAGTTTATGAGATAAATCTTTAAAATTCTTTATGCTAATTAGGGAATTATGGCTAACAGAATTTACCTTATGGGAGAATAAGACATCATTGAAATCCTCAACAACAGGTCAAGAAAGGTATAACAATTAAATAGATCCTTCTCAAGCCAGTCCATAGGGTTTTCCTGTGATTATGGTTATCTGAACCATAGACACAAGTTATAAAATAGGAGTTTGATTTAATGGATGGACTTCAAAATGAATAATTTGGTCACTAATCAAAAGTGTAGTGCAAAAGAGAGCATTAGGGCTGCACAGGACAAGACTTTTAGCATTATTGCTCTGACCAAAGTTACCAATGGAACTAAAGATGAAATCAATAGTTTTAGTTTAAAAAGAGGGAGATTTAATCCTTGTCTCTATCAAAAAAGAAAAAAAAAAAAGAACCACTAGATTTAAGGAAAATCTTAACACCTAACTGTTTACTATTATTATTCAAACCTTTAGTGTTCCAAAAAAAATAAAAGTCATCATGAAAGGAAAAGGAAAAACTCGCCTTAACTAATTCCTATATTTTCTCCTAGAATTCATGTTCTTCCTAGTAGTATAAACTGGTTCCACTTGATATTTTAGAGGCTGAATTAACAACCCCACTTCAGTAATATTCTCAACCAATTCAAAATTAAAAGGTTTATAGATAATACCAAATTTGTCTTGGATAGGGTCCTTGGCTATGTCTTGACACTCCTATTAAGGCTCCAAATTTGCTTAAAAGTCAAAGGGCGCTTCTTGATGCTTTAGCTTCTTCCTTTCTTGGAAGACTTATTTTTCTTTGTTTTGTGTAGCAATTGCTTCTATTTGCTCTACTTGAATCCTTTCCTACTAATTTCTAGTAAATTGCAATAGTTCCTTCTGTGAATCGGTTTCAAAAGTACACCTTGTAGGCTTCCATTCTCCTCTTAGAGAAGGTGTCTATAATTTCCATTCGTTAGAGACTTGAATATCCTTTAATGTTACCTCTCTATCTTCACTATACGTTGCAAGTTCACAACTTTCAGGTTAGGCTTTCTAAAGATCAACATCAAGGTAGATCCTTGCATAATTCATTTGTGACAT
>JAOXYD010095162.1:0-11891 GCA_028565735.1 Pinacopodium congolense | reverse complement strand
AGTACTAGGATGGGTGACCTCCTGGGAAGTCCTCGTGTTGCACCCCTCCTCCTCCCTTTTTTTTTTTTTTGAATATTCCGTTCAGGCGCTGCCCGTAACCGCGCCCTGCGCCGGCCATTCCTGAACGGACCTCCGGAGACCCCGGGACCCAGCAGCTCCGCCCGGAGGCGGAGTCATCGGGATCCGTGCCGGTGCCGCAGCGTGGCCGTAGGCATGTTTAAATAACTCTCATTTTTAATCAATTCAACCAACAAACAACAATGGAAAATGCATGTATCTTAGAAAATTAGCTTTATCATTGAGTCTAGTACTATATGTTATGTAGATATATATTTCATGCTCACTTCTCCTTGTATAACTATATCTTTCAAATAATTGTATTTGGTATCTACGTGCTTGATTTTACAATGAAACTTGGGGTCTTTAGTATAATTGATCGCTGCTTGAATATCATAGTTAATAGTTATTGGATCAATTTTACTTTTAATAATGTCCAAATGAACAGAAAATCGATGAAGATATACAGTTTTTGGTACATTAATTGTGAAAGCTATGAATTTAGCTTTTATTATGGACAATCCAAAGCAGGATTGTTTCTTATTATTCCATGATGTTACTCCATTATTAATTAAGAAAACATATCCAGAGCTATATTTTCTTTTATATAAATCTCCTCCCCAATTATCATCTGTATACCCTTATATAGGTAGGTTATTTCCTTAGTAACACAACACATAGTCCGTTGTATCCTTCAGATACTACAATATTCCATTCACTACTTCCCA
Source organism: Pinacopodium congolense (assembly GCA_028565735.1). Classification (NCBI taxonomy): domain Eukaryota; kingdom Viridiplantae; phylum Streptophyta; class Magnoliopsida; order Malpighiales; family Erythroxylaceae; genus Pinacopodium; species Pinacopodium congolense. The sequence goes on along the minus strand of JAOXYD010095162.1, from coordinate 11,106 downwards.
ATGTGCTTGTCCTACATTTTATTAATATCTTCTCACCATCCAAATAGCGTAATAAATATTTGGTCTTGTACACATCATTGAGTATATAAGACTTCCAACTGAACTGGAGAAGGGAACCTTCCTTATTTTTTCCCTTTCTTATAGCATTGTTAAGGTAATTTATCTTACTGAGACATTCTCCTTTAGTAATAAGATTATCAATTAGTTTAGAATTTTTAATACGGAATCATTCAAGAATTCTTTAAATGTACGACACTTGAGAAAGTGATAAAAATCTCTTCGAACAATCTCTTGAAATCTTAAATCAAAGAATGTATGCAGTTTCACCCATCGCTTTCATTTCAAATTCAAATGATAACCACTATTTGATTTGCTTAATAAATACATTTTCATTACAAGCAATCAATTTATCATCTACGTATAAAAATAAAATCGCAAATTTAACTTTAGATCCTTTAACATACACAAAACGGTTCTCATTGATCATTTGAAAATCGTAGGAAATGATTGCTTTATGAAAATGAATGTATCATTATCTTAAATACTGCTTTAAGCCATAAATTGACTTTAATGATTGACAAGAACATTTTCTTAGCATGATTTGATGAAACCTTTAGGTTGTTCTATATAGATTTTTTCTTTTAATTCTCTAATGAGAAAAGTAATCTTTACATCCATTTGATATAATTTAAAATCCATACTAGCTATTATAGCTAGAATAAGATGGATTGAAGCAAACTTTACAATAAATAAAAAAAGTTTCCTCATAATCAATTTCGTCTTGTTGTGTATATCCTTTTGCTATAAAGTGTACCTTATATCTTCTAATATTGTCATTTTCTTTTCATCATTTGTTCCCAATAATTTTGCATTCTTTAGAGAGATCAACCAAGTCTCATAATTGATTGAAGTTTAAAAATTTTGTTTTTTTATTTTATTACTTTTATCCATTTTCCTTTAATAAGACCAGTAAGAGCCTCATTTACATTCCTTGACTCATCTTCCTCTTATAGGAAAATCATATTAATTTCTCCTTCAATCTCAAGACAATGTTGAGGAATCATTCCTTAATTACTTTTTCATAAACTAAGTTAATTATAAACAAATTCATGAGTGGCAAGATTACTACCACTCGAATTAATCATCATAAGGAAACTTTCAATGAAATTGCTTCCACTCCGTTAAAGCTCCTTTTCTTGATTCTTTATAACAAAAACATATTGATCAAAAGTCTCTTATAAAAATATGTATTTTCCTATTTCACCCTACTTTCGAAAATCATTCTCTAAGATTGTTAAATCTTGTGATTCAAATTCAGTTACCTTTTCATTATCTTAGACACTAATGAACGCATATTCTTTTAAGCATTCTAAGCACTTAATAAAGATACTTTTCTTCCCTTTTGGGCCTAATTTCCTATGTTTGTGAGAGAGAGTACAAACATAGGTAACACACCCCCAAAGTTTGAGACTTGACATGTCAGGTCTCTTACTAGTCCATAACTCATATGGTGCACTTGTAATTGATTTTGTGGGCACACGATTAACTACATAAGTGGATCATAGCAATACATAACCCCAAATGATGATTGGTAACTTTGCTTATGCCATTATAAACCTGATCATTTCTAACAGCATCCTATTTCGTCTTTCAGTGAAATTATTTTGTTATAGAGTTCTAAGAATAGTTATCTGACTCTCTATTCCTTTTTCATCATATAAAGCCTTAAAATTATCAAATAAGTATTGTTGTCCTCGATCTGTTCATAATGCTTTTATCTTCCTATCTAATTGATTCTCAACCAAATTCACATATTTTATGAAAGAATCTAAGGCTTTCTATTTATGATAAATCAAATAAACATGATCATACTGAGTATAATTATCTTTGAAAGTGATGAAATAGACTACCCCATGTCTAACCCTTATATTCATTGGACCACAGATATTATAATGGAATAATTACAATGGATATAAATCTCATGTTCCCTTTATAAAGGGTATCGTTTTACTAGTTAGACAATATTCATATATAGATAGATATACTTGATTTAGATTACCTAAAAGTCCTTCTTTATCCAATTGACTTATTCAGTTTTAACTAATATGTCGTAGTCTAGCATGCCATAAAGTTGCATCAATGTTAGAGTTATTATATATAAATAATGAATGACTAATATTATTATTTTCATTTACAATATTTATTACAACAAAACCATCACATATAAAACCATGACCATAATAAATAGATCCAAGATATAAACCCATTCCATCACCATAAAAATTTACATCAAAACTAGGTCTAACTAACATCAACATAAATAAAAGATTTCTACAAATTTGTGGAGCATATAATACTTCATATAAGATGAAGGATCATCCACATCACATGTCCAATTTACATGTGTCAATCTTTTGTACAAATATTTTGGAATTTTCATTTGCATAAAGTTGTTGACTTCCATATGAGAGTTTACGAAACTCAATGAAGGTGTCTTTATCTTTCACTACATGGTGGGTTACTCCTGAGTCTATAATCCATAAAGAATATAATTCAGTTAGAAAATAAAACAGGAAACATTCACTAAATAAATATTTATACTATAAAGATATAGCTTCTTCGGCTTTGTATAATCTCAAGCAAAGAGGCCCTTATTGCCACAATTATAACACTTTACTTATTTCATGTTTTCTTATTGAAGGGATGCTTTTCCTTTCCGTGTTGGTCCCAATTGGCCTTCTTAGATTCTTGAGTAAAGTAGTTAAATCCCTTATCCTTTTTCCACCTTTCCTTTCCATGTTGATTCCTATTAGCCTTCTTAGATTTTTATAGTTGTTGAATCACTTATTCTTTTTCCACCCATGTTCCCATCAAACTTATAACAATTTAAGTGCTAAAATATTTGAAATTGCCCCACCCCCTTACTTAAATGAGACATTGTCTCTAGTGTCCCAAAAGCAATGAAACAAATGTAAGAGGGATGGGAATAGACGTACTGCTCTGCATTAAAGAAAGAAAATGGAGCTTGATAGCAGAAATTGTAGCTTCCTTTTTAAAAAGAATGTAGCTTCACTTATTCCTACATCTGAAACCAATAAAAACAAATAAAGTAAATAAATCAAATCAACCAAAAGATATTTATAAAAGAGAAAAGCACCTAAACTAAAGAATACGGATGAGGTGCCTCTTATCAAGGGCCTAGTTATGGTCATAAGCTTGACCCTTGGCATGTGCAACATCATTTATTATCAAATGGATATTGGAGCCCAGTAGGAAGCACACTTAAAGTCCTCAATGAGCCCGGAGCAACTTCCTTCTAAGTAGGTTTATAGTTAGCTATATGTCTTATAGGATCGGAGTGGAACAACATCATGTCACCATCATAATTTAAAGCCCACTCCCCTCTATCGATATCACCTTTCTCCTAGGATGACCTTCTTAAGTGATTAAGCGATGCTTGTGAGGCACTGCATCCTGATCACCAACTTCTAGCTCTCGCTTGTTCCACATAACTCCTCCAAGCATTTCACATACTTCTACTCCTTATTCTCTTTATCCTCCTGCCTCTCAAGCTTGCTCATCTTTTCTTCTTTCTCTTCTTTCTCAATCATGCTATGAAAAGGAAAAGAAATGTAGTTAGTAATACTAAAAGAAACACTACTTACCTTGGGAGGCCTGTCATCCTCCTTCTTTTCCAAGAACACCTCCTTTTCTTTAACGAACTTCTCTTGGTCTTCTTGTTCTCCACGCTCTAGTGAAATTACAAATGTCATCTCTTTATGGTCTTCCTATGGTTGGATAAGATTACTTTAAGAGACTTGGCCTTCAAAAATCGCAATCACTATTGTCAATTGGCTCACTTAATCTTCTAAGTCCTTCAAGGCACTTCTCATTTCATGTTAGAAGAAAGTACTTGTAGCCAAGCTCTTTACGATCACCTCCAATGGCACACTATTAGCTTGTGGTGGCGATGTTGGAGGTGGAATCATGGATTGACACTGTGGCTACCTTAACATGGTGGCACATAACTGAATCCATATTGGTTACTCCCATCTGAATAGTAAGCATGATCCTCCCACTCCGAATGGTAACTCGGAGTGTAAGGATTATATCATTCTTGTTGGCACCACTGGGAACTACTACTCCTATAAAACTACTGCTCAGCTTACAAGGAAGATCATTTATCAACAGAATGGCCTAAAAATGAACAAAATCACATACCTTAGTCTTGATGGTATCTATCGTAACTTGAGAAACTAAGTGTGTGACATTTTTTACCTGTTATTTTAACCTTAAGTGAGCAGTAACCTCAAAATCATCAACATAAGAATTATTGTAGGAAGAATCATAAGAAAAAAATGTTAAAAACAAGCAATTACTAGAAAAAAACTATGAAAAAGCAATAAATAGAACACCAAAGGTGAGAAAAAGCTCAACAAAAATAAAAACAAAAGCATCAAACAAAATAGCAAGAACAAAATGCCAACTCCCTTGTAATAATGCCAAAAATTTGATGAGTCGTTGCGACCTATTAAACAATATACCAAATTATGTAGCTAGGGTGAGCTAGGGTGAGCTAGGGTCAAATCTATAGGGAGTTAGGGGTACTACTATTTCTATTGTTGTAAAGAAAATAAAAACAAAAACCCTTGAATACAAAAAGAACTAGCATAACTATGATGCACTAAAAACAACAAAAAAGACGAACATATAACAAAACATAATTAATTAAGAACAATAATAAATATTGATCTTTTAATTTATATAAAAGGTGCTAGAGTTATGGTGTTAGTCTATAGGTTCAAACAGTCTCTCAAACCCTTAACTTAGGTAAATCTAACTAGTTCTAGAAATTCCCCTATCTATATTGTAATCTAGAACAAGCTCTCTAGATTTAATAGTTAAGATGAACTGAGTACTAAGGAATGACTAATTTTGGACACTAACACACAAGTTCAGAAAGTGTAACCTAAATAAATGGAACCTTAGACTAGTTGGTTTAGTATCACATGCTCAATCCTATCCTCAAAATTAGGAAATTACCTAAAGGATTATGGAGCCTAAAGATAATAACTAAACACCATCATTTAAGTTATGAAGGACTATCATTTTGGTCCTTTTCAAGTACCTTTAACGACGGTTGATGCAAAAGCATAACAGCATTATTTTACTCTAGTTACTTACGTTTTACGCACTGTGAACAAAAAATAAATGCTAATTTAGTTGGATCTACATTTTTCTTTATCTTATTCTAAGTTAATGTGAATGTTTGATGATTTTTGGTGTTTTAATGCTTGAATATTATATGAACCTTTAGGTATATTTGAATATATAATTTCTTTTCAATTTTTAGTAGATTCAAATGTTATTTAATCATATTAATCTCTAATTTATTTTCTATTTTGATGAATTTCATTATGCTAGGCTAGATTTATCTTAGGTAAGAAGGTATTTATGGGATAAGATGGATAATTGTAAGAATTGAATTAACTTACACTGGGCATTGCATTTTCGGACAAGATTGAATTGGCATTCAGATTTATTTCCATGATTTTGAAATTATAATATAACTTTGGCCATCTTATTAGTGATTTTTGGTTTAATTTCTATGTATATGGTTTTCATTCATAATTGCCATTAGCAGATACCATAGATAGCAATAGGTTAAGTAACTTTATAGGCTAGTTATTGCCTAGCACTTAAAGCTACCCCACCACTAAATCTGGAGAGCTTATTCTAGGTTATCAATTAGTTAGAGATAAATTTTCTATTGTATATGATTTGTCTCAAATGGGTGGAATAAAGGGCATAAGATCTTGTTTTCTTCCATAGGCTAGCATCTTAGGTAAAATGGGTGGAATAAAGGGCGCAAGATCTTATTTTCTTCCATAGGCTACCCAATTTCCCCTTATTATTTTTTAATTGTTTTTATTATGCATTATTGCTTATTTGTTTTGATTTTGTTAGTTTCCTTTTATATATTTTTTAATTTTACAAAAATTTAGTAGCTTTTATTTCTTCTTTTTGGTGCAATAATAAAAATTGCTTAAACTCTTCTTAGCTCCTTATAGATTTAACCCTAGCTCACCTTACTACACAGTAATGCAAGTTTATAAATTTATTATTTGCTAGTTAACAAGAGCTAACTACCACTTCCCATCACTTAGGGGAAGACCTTAATGTGAAGACCTTAATATCTTTCTCACAATTCATCATTAGTATAGATCTTACACAATTCTTTAATGACACTTATAATATCCAAACTCACTCATATTCTGACAAATGATTCCCTTATAATTCCTCCTATACCTTCAAACCCTTAGGGATTTAGCCATACATATTTAAATCAACTAAAACAAAGATTAAACAAGCATAATTCTTACTTATTTAAGTAAGACTAAAGCTAGAAAATTTAAACTAGTAATGAAAACCAAGATTCAACACTTAATCTAATGCAAAATCAAGCTATATATGCTAAGAATTACTTAATTCTACTAACCACACTTAAACATAACACTACCACAAAAATATAGCACATTAATTAAAAGCAAAAGCTGAAATTAAATGATCAAGAATCTAAGAACATGCATCATTCTCAACTACCAAGCCTAAACCAATCAAGAGCATTAAGAATCAACTAAAACTCATAAGATAAATCAACATATAAACTAATATTCCAAAAACTCAACTCTAAAATAATAATAAATAAAGCACAAACAACAATAATCAAGGCTGGACTAAGAGAATAAGATGATATATTTGCAAAAACCAATATATTATCGAAAATATTCACTGTTATAATCCATCAAACACCTAATCTATATGCATTAATAACCAGAAAAAGAAAAATGTCTTAAAGTCTTGTTTAATAACTAAAGATAAAGAGAAAAGCATTTGAAAACACTAAACTATGCTACTGAGAATCAAAACAAAAACAATAAATGAACATAATGTGTAAATAAGTAAAGAAAGAAGGTGATAAAATGAATTGGAAAGCTTCAATGAAGGAAAGTAGTGGTCGTCCTCATTTTCTGTCTTATGAGGCTATTAATATATTTCCAATTAAGGTAAGCACCTCCTGGGAAAAGATCGATCTATCCTCTCTCTTTTTTTGTTGTCTCAAGTCATTTTTTCAATTGATTCATAGCATTGATATACTAACTAATAAAAGGTAGTTGATTAACCATGCAGATTCAATCGACAGAACCACTAGCAACTGCTTGCAGATTTGATCGACTGAACTACCAAAGACTACTCTTCTCTCTTCCAGAAGTCAATCTTCTTCCCAATAATAGCTCTTTTTGGCAATAATAGCTCCAATTCCTACTAAACTTTTTTTTAATTTAAAATAGATATTAGCCCATTTAATCTGCCATTCAGCATAAATTAAACTTAGTTTAAATACTTTTTCATCAAAAGAAGGCATAAATCCTAGTGAAATAATATAACAAAACACAATAATATACATCTCTATCAACCAACCAAAAGTATTTAACAGGCACACAAATACACAAAATGATATATACACTAAAACTTCACAAACATAACATAAAATTACTCAAAAGAACTCTTAAAATGATTCTTAATTCACGTGGTACTTGATTTTTCACACTTTGACCCAAAATACACACTCCATATACCTTTTTCATAGGCAACAATCCTCCAACTAGATGTTTATAGCTAGTAGGACTAATTAAAAATCATTTAATTCATTTTTTACCATTTAAACTAGTTATTGGTATCAAATATGCACTGCCTCAAGTCAACCAGTGCCTATAAAATTAGCACATATCGACCACTCTAATAAACAGCATCATCCGTAAACATATCCTATCCTAACGTTTTGAAACATTTCTAATTTAACACACACACATGCGCACACATGCGCACATAACACACACACACACACACAGACTTACTTCAAGATGGATCCTAAAGAGTTTAGAATTATAAAGAGGATTATTTAAAAATATTCCTTATGCAATTTCTCCTCAATATTTCACATATATGCATAAATATAAATATTAATTCATTATGTATTCTTGTAGCCCTTTTAAACACATTTAGATGGTTTAAGATTATAATAAAATTATAACATATATGGTATGTAACTTCCTATCTTGATCTTGGTTATGATTTCTTGTGCTTTTGTTCTTCATAAGCTTTATTTAACCTCAAAGGCTCCAAATTGTATCATTTAAACACTTTTTTTTAAATATATCTTTCTAAAATAATCAAAAACAATAAAATCATTAGTCGAAGATTGTATTGGTGTCGTCAAAACCTAGGTGGAACCTCCCTTCATTCAATAAATCTTAAACACCTGATACCTAAAATCCACTTTTCCTTTGATGTCTTGAAACTTTATATTGTACAAATCTTCTTCTTTAGGTTGACGGTTTTTACAATACTAGTTGCCCCTAATAATTTCCCTACTTTTCTAGCATTTCATTACTTAAACCTTTCAGATCCTAAATTTTGTTAATTTATTTTTCAATCAACCTAGCGATTAGGAATTCCTACTATTAGTCAAGTAACTTGTCTAGTTCTAAAATTTTAGAATGATTATAATTTCCCTGTCTTGACATTGACATTAGTGCGTGCCTAAACTTTTTAATAATTTCTTTTAAAAGAAACGAAATTTTTTTAATGATGAATTTTTTGCAACAGAAGAATTCAAATATATAGGAACAATGCTAAATAGATATAGCAACAGTTTGAATCTTTATAAAGAAATGAATTGATATTGTGTAAGAAATGATATCTACTAAAAAAAGTAACAAATTGTTCTTTCATTAAAAAAAAATATTAATGTAAAAGTAAACCCTTATCATTAAATAGTAAAATTCATACATCTATTAATGTTAATAAATGCAACAATACATTGTATTAAAAATATCCATTTTATCGAAAATATAATAGTCAGAATATATAAATTCATGTAATATCTAAAATACATGTGAAGCCCCTAATATTGGCCATTTTATTCACTTGTTTTTTTCAAACTTGTATAGTAAAATAGTACATAGAAAAAACTATCCACACTTATCAATAAGAATTTTGTAGAGTCTTAGGCCCTCAACTTAACTCATCGATCACCAAATAGGAAGTAGTTACTTAAGAAATATATGGCATATGTGCAAGATATAGTTGTCTCCAAAACAAAGACAAGGTTTAAAAGAAGATGGTAAAACATAGCTTCAGACTTGTAGACTATTTTAATTTTGAATTGATCATCTTGAGAAAGGAATAAGATGTTACCACTTTTCCCGAGAGACTAGAGCTCCTTGAGGATGTCATTTCCATAAAGAGACATTGATGCATGAGATACATACGTAAGTTTTAATTAAAATTATCTAGAAACCACAATAACAATATACAACACAAAACTAGGCAATTTTACCTATCATAGTGTAATATAACTAAGGTGGGTCTGGGGTCGAATCCATAGGGAATACTATTACTAGTAAGTGTGTATCTAAATTATCTAACTTAGCAAGATTGAAAGATATTGATTGGTTTAATAATGAAATTGTAATAAATAAATGAATGTAAATTATTTAGACAAATGCACAAAGGAAAACATCAGTGATGAAACTATGATTTAGGTGAATAATCCCTCTAAGATGTGTATGTTTTCATTGTTCATCTTTATTTAACTTAATTTCCAAATTTATTAGACTATAGATTCCCTATTGTAAATTACATTTTCTCTTGAGTTATGCAAACCTATTTAAGTCAATAAACTAGATGAAGGTGCTCTCTATCCGACTCTATTGATTGAATCCATTACCTCGCTCTATGGAACTTATTGTTTTGGGTGAGCTAACACCTAACCTGGACATCTTATATAAGCTAATCTCCATGTCTCCATCCATGATATATTACTTATAGAGAGATTATAAAGTATACAATGATCTGATCTTTCAATCAAACACATGTAATGAGCTCTTGTCGCGGTCTAACTAAATTGTAATTTTGAATCAATCTAATCCTAGACCAACCAAATGTAAGTGCACCTTGTCAACAAGAAGCATAGAATGGTGAGAAAATAATGAGCTCATCATAAGTTATAAAATAATAAATTCCTAACTTTAGCAAACTATGCAATAATGGTGAGCTATGATTGAACCACAGAGATTCGGGATGTAAATTTTATTTCAAATGATGTAAGAAAAAGAAAAATAAAACACCCCAAAAAGATGAAAGTAAGATAATCTAAGATGCAAAAGAAAAAAACAAAGAGACAAACACAAAGCAAAATTAGAAAAAAAATGAATAAGAATGGCAAAGAAGTGGGTTGGAGATATTTTTAGGATTTTGGGATGATTATTGATCCTTGAATCTAAATAAGAGATACTTTAGTCATGGTGATAGCCTATAGGCTCGAATAAGCTCTCAAGCCCTTAGTTCCTCTAAATTAGACAAATCTAACAAACTCTAGAAATGCTCCTTTCACCATCTATAACCTAGAAAAAGCTCTCTAGATTTAATAGTGAAGACACTTTACGTATTAAGGAACGACTAACTTAGGCTACCTACTCACAAGCTCGAAAGATGTATCTTAAAGGTATGAGACCCTAAGTTAATTGATTAAGTATCCTAACAAATTCTACTAACCTATTGCTACTTTCAAGAACCGCTATAGACTATTATGTATCACATGCTCAACCTTAGGTTTTGGATTAGGAAATTACTTAAAGGGTTATCAAACCTAAAGATAACTCCTAATTCATGACATGAAACCTAAGTCCTAAACTAACCTAGACGAACAAGCATCTAATTAAGCATACTTTAACTCCATTCTCACAATTTTAATCCTTTCATCCTTCTAATATCTACAAATCCCTAAGAGAACTAGCTACACATGTTCAAACTACTTAAAACAAAGATTAAATGTGTAACACCCCAAAACATACCCTAATTGGAATTAACATAGTTAAATGTGGATTAAATGGTTAAGTTGTGATTAATTGGAGAAAATAGTGAACAATTGTGAAATTGAGTTGTTATGATTGAAAAATCATACCTTTTTCTATAGAACTCAGATTGAGATGATCTTTATATCGAATTGAAGCTAAGAAAGTCCTCTATATTTTCTTGTGA
>JAOXYD010095161.1:0-25609 GCA_028565735.1 Pinacopodium congolense | reverse complement strand
GAACACCCTTTCTTCCCAAATTTGGAATATCTTACTTTTTCATATTACGGTCGTAATATTTTAAATATCGTATTGGTATTAGTATTGAATTTGTCCTAAAAATAATTTTGTACTGATATTAACTAATACTAGTATTATTTTATATAATTTTTTAAAATTATAAATTAATTTTTAAAATTTATAAAATTTATAAAATAACTTAAAAATATATTATATTGTATATTTTTTAATACTTAAAAATATTAAAATAAAAAATTTTATTTTTTATTTTTTAATACCGACCAATATTAAATTAAGTAAGAAATTAAAGAATTTCATTCTAAATTTAAATCGATAGAGCTGATACCGGTTGGTACGGTATGAAATTCACAGCCTTGTGCCGTCGTCATCGCTATTCTACGGTGTTTCTCTTCCAGTTCCCGAGGGCGACGCAGCATAAATGGCACATTTTCTGTAATTCCTGCCTACTACGCTTTGTATTGCAACGTACAGAGACGACAAGATTATCCCTGGAAATGGGCCCATCATGTGGAGCTCAACGAAGAATGATTAATCTATTATGCAATGGGTGGGGGTACTGGTAGGATGATTCATAAATTTATTGTGAGTGATTTCTTTGCATAGTCCTACTCTCTGACGACAAAATTATGTTAGCCAAAATGATTTGCATTGCCCCACCGTATTTCGAGGCTTGTGTAATCCCAAACTAGGAGTTTTACTCCAGGTAAGACACTACTTTACAGTGGGACCAACCTTACTAAATGCGTGTATATATTCTTTTAGAATTTAATTTTTACATGTCCCCACAAAAAATCGCAATACTCTAATTTAAGAATAATAAAAACGTAATTTAAAATTTATAAAGAATTCAAAGTAGATGAAAATTAAAAAATATATAAATTGATTAAAAAAAAAGGTTTCCTTATGAATATAAAATATAAGTATTTATATATGTTATAAATACCATAACTTAATAATAAGGATAAAATTATCTTACACTTTTCTAAATAAAATAAAACACTTAAAATATAAATTATTTCAAGTAAAAAACGTAAATACATCTATTAACAACCGTTCGGTGCAACCATCAACGACACTGTTAATTTGTTTTGATGATATCTTAACTTTTGATTTTTCAGTTTCATATCAGTCTTCTCAACTTATAAATATAACAAAACCTCGAGTTATGATCAAAGTTCCTAAGTCATTTGCATTCTAAAGTCTTTGCGAATTTGAATGCCCGCAAAACATTATAACAAATATTGTTTTTACATCTGGACTTTATTTGAATTTTTTGCCTTCTTCGAAAGACCTCAATTGTTGGATTTAAATTCTCTTTCCTTCTCTTCTTTCACTAGTAAGAATAGTACTAGTAAATATATTGTAACTCCTTACCGTCTAAACGGCAAAATTGTCGGTACACTAACTTGAGATGTAAAATCATTTTGATTTCAAACAAATAAAAAAGAAGATATTATGTTAAAGAATAGTCCTTTCATTGCTAACACCATGTCAGATGCTTTCTTTATGAACTTTGTTTCATGAGCACCCCTTGACCAAATTTTTATGTCCTTATGTGATTTCAGCGTAAGAGTACAATCTTTTTTAAATTCACTTGGATCTTGTACAATCTTCTTCTAAAGACTAAGTGTCATAACACCCATTCCTAACTGATACTCGTCGGTTAATCTTATTAAAATTTTTCAATCAATTTCTTCTCAAACAAAGGCTTCTTCATACTTTTATAAATTAAGATTCTTAAGTCATTTAATAACATAAGATATGTCAATTACTTTATGTGGATAATGAACTAACATTCCAATCATATGTTGATCGAATGTAAAGTCGTTGCCTCTATCTTCATAAACAAAGACCTCCTCTTGATGAACCATTTCATAACTCTTGTTGGTGACTTTTATAATTTTCACATCATCCCTTTTATACTCTTGTTCAACCTTCACTGAAGAAATAGTTGTTTCATTACTATTAGGAAATTCAACATCCTCCTTATTGTCTTTTAAACTGACTTCTTCAGTAGAAGTTGCACCCATAAATTTCAAAATAGTTGGCTTATCATCCTTCTAAAAATGTACTTCCTTTTCATGTGTCACATATTGAGTTTCATTATCTGAGAAAATCATTTAATCTACAAATCTCACCACCTCCTTGTCTTTTATCACCTTTTTTCCTTTCTCTGTAAAAAAATGAGCCTCTCTTGTCTCCATTTTTTCATTCATGGATTCGCTTTTATTATCATCTACCTGTAATAATTGATTCTTACTTTCTCTTTTGTATTTCATACTCCTTGTACCACCTATGGACACTAAAGTGTATTTCATCCCATCTTTTATAAATTGATAGAAATTCTTTCTACCTAAGTAAATTGCATCGATGTCATAATTCTATGGTCTCCTTAACAGAATTTAACATACATCCATCTTAACTACATCACAATAATGCTCTTTAAAATATTTACCAATAGAAAAGTGTACCTTACAATGTTCTTAGATGAAAACCTCACCAACTTCCTTAATTAACCCAATATTGTAAAGTTCTGGATATGATTCGATAGTAAACTTTAGCTTTTTTACCGTTGATTTGCTTATGATATTCTCTTAACTCCCTCCATTGATAATCATCTCACACAAATTTCCTTGTACTTGACATCTCATATGAAAAAGTTTATATATTTGCAGGCTATTATTTTTTTCACGAGATATCGTTAAAATTTAATTACACTAACAAATACTTCTTCATTCTTACAGCTAGAATTATTATTGTAATCCCAAGGTGTAGGATTTTGGAATTGAGAATACTTCACAAGGCCACCTTCCCTATCAATTGGATCCTTAATTTTTTATTTATTGTCTCTTCGTAACAACGGTTACAGCTGATCTTGAATCACTGTTAATTGTCATTCCATATTGTGAATCGACTCTCCCTATTCTTTGAGTGCTTTTCAAAATTTGGATAACCTATGAACATCATCATTAGTGTTGGCTATTGTCAAATAAACAAACCTTAAATTCTCAAGGCATTGATATCGCTTAACATAGCACAAAAACATGATACTTTAATCTAAGAGTAATAAAAACATTAACCCAATCTAAAATTTGCAAAGAACTTAAAAGGTTGATGAAAACTTTAACAGAAAAGTGTAAATTGATTCAAAATAGGTAAAAGGATTTTTTAAGAATATAAAATATATGTATCTATATGTGTTGCAAACCCCAAAACCTAATAATAAGGATAAAATTGTCTTGAACTTTCCTAAATAAAATAAAACACTTAAAACATAAATTGTTCTAAATAGAAAATGTAAATATGTCTATTAACAATAGTTTGGTGCAACCGTTAATGATATTGTTAATGTGTGTTGCTGATCCCCTAACTTTGGATTTCTAGCTCCATTTCACTATAACACATTGTTAAAGATCAACACCTTTGGAAAACTAGATTGTGTATCATTTCTAAAATTTACTAGCTTTTTTGTTTTTTTTAAAATAACCTTTCAATAATCTTACAATCTTTTGTTATAACTTGTAAGATAGTAACATTTGCATGGATTCTTTTATTGATAAATTTGGTTGATTACCTTTACTAGTAATCCTCACATATAAAATATCAACAAAAGTCAATTAATTCCCTACTAACTTTCACATATAACTTATAGCCAACGAAGCTTATATATCTTGCTACTTAAGTCCCTGCTAAATCTATCTCTCCAATAAAGTGGTAAAATATGAGATTCTAAAATATTGAGATTTTGATATATGTAATTTAATGAAATCTAATATCTTACAAATATTTTTTTAATATTGGCTACTTAAGTTGAGGGTTGACATTGGATAAAAGATATAAAATCAATTAATTATGGTGATATCAGTTAAGAAAGAAGAAAAGTTTTTAATGAAAAAAGCATATTACTACAATTCGTTATTATCACTAAACACTAATTAGTATTTTGGACATAATTTTTACTAAAAATATTAGTTTGATATGATTCAAGAAACTATAAAAAGATAAGAGAATTATTTACAATTAATACGATCAATATATTAAAAAATAGGTTTCAAGTTTAGTTTTAATGACTTTAATCATCATTTTTACAAGAAATAAATATTTAAAAAAATGACATGATAACAATAAAGATAGTTAGAAAGACATTAGAGGGGAAAGAGAGGTCATTCTATTGGAGTGCATCAACATCCATATGATTTGGATAATATCTATTACATAAAAGAGATTTAAGGAATCTTTCATACAACAGCTAATAATATATGTTAATTGGAATTTTCTAAATTTATTTGTTTGTTATTTATGAAAATTAATGCTTTATTAGATGTTGATTAACTCTTTGCATCTTTTAATTTTCGACTTAGGTTACATAAGTAAAGAACTTTAATTCAAGGTATTTGATGGAATTAGGACTTCTTCAAACTACTACTTATAAGGGCTAGCGTATATTGAATTGTATGTGTTTTACATAATTCATAGACATTTATAGATCAACGAACATGTGAATTATGATTTTCAGTGTTGTGAAACACTTATAACTAATTTAAAAATAAATTGTGGGTGCATTTCGGTAGATAATATTGCATATTCTTGTTGGATGTGTTATATAACTGACTCATATTGCTACATAATTTGAGTTATGTGTATGTGAGTGAAGTTTAATGAGGAACTCAGATGGTTAGAACTTGCAATTGACATCAAAATATAGTCAAAAATCATTAAGCTTCATTAATTTTAGATTAACAAAATAATTATATTCTTTAATTATAAAATATTATATAGTCATTAGGATGCTTCTTTATAGTTAAATATATATTTTCTTATTTTAGATGATTTGTAATATCTTTTTCTATATTAAAAAATATATCATTCTAGAATAAGATACGCATTACGTGTACTATGTAATTGTACGTTATATCATAGAATGAACATAAGAGTTTAGTTCTCTCTTCCATCTTTGTCTTCATTATTTCAACATGGTATCAAAGCCTACCTCAAACTTTGTTCATAAATCCTAACCCTTCAAACCAAATTCTTCATTTATTGTTGGTTTTGAAATAAGAGATCAACAATAGATAACAAAAAATACTACCATTATGGCCATGAATCAAATTCAAAACTCTATTGAATCACTCAACCTCAACAAATTATTTTTTAATTTTAGATTAAATGATATAAACTTCACAAATGATCATAATTCATATTGTTGAACTGAATAAATTTGGATATTAGAATCGACAGATTCCACCAATAGATGAACAAGACTCAAATTACTCAAAGTGGTGTATTGAGGTTGATTGTTAAAAACTATGGAACTACCTCTTCTTAGTTTATTTATAAATATTCCAATAACTAAGGAAATCTAGGATAGATTCACTCAAATGTTTTACTATAAAGTTGATGAATACCAATTTTATGAACTGCATTTTAAGGCCATGAAGACAAGGTAGAATAGACATTCAGCCAACTTATACTATGCAAAACTAAACAGTATCTAGAAAAATATTGATAACCAATGCCTAATTAAGATGATATTCACCGAAGATCTTCAAACTAGGAAGGAAGAAATCTAAAAAGATTAAGTATTTTATTTTCTTGTAGGACTGGACAAGACATTTGATTTTATTTGAAGTGACCTTCTTCGAATAAAACTTGTTCCATATATCAAGAAATGTTCCAATATTGTTCAACGAGAGGCTCGTCGTCAAATTAAGATCCTTGATAACAGAGATACAAGTAAAAATCTTACCATGTTAATGGTCTTTAAAACTATGATGTTGTCTAACTCTTGTAAAACCCAAACTATTGAAAATGTAGAAAAATATAAGTTACATTATAGTCATTATAGTGAAACTCGTCATACCAATGATAATTAATTTAAGATTCATGATTATCATGATTAGTTTATAAAAAAATAAAACCAAAATAAAAGCATAAAAAAAATTTCTGACTAAAGCCAAGATAGTTAGTATAATTAAATCTATTTTTAGTGTAGCAGTATTGGTAACTAGTAAAAATGATCAACTTAAATAGAGCGAACTACTCTCCTTAGCTAACCATATGTTTTTAAATGATTTGTTGATCCAAGAGAGGTTCTACCCGATTTTTATGATAGCAAAACGCTCTTTCTACTAATATTTTTGTTTAAATGTGATTAAAGATATGTATGTTGAAAAGAAGATGTTTAAGTGATTAAAGACGCTGATATGAAGCGCTGATGACTGAAAGTTGGTTGACCGAATACTGATCGGTTAAACGAGCACAAGCGTAGAAGGGAGCATCGACCGACCGAATGAACACTTTGAGGAAGATCGGCTGACCGAATAAAGATTGGTCGACCAAATGAAGATCGATCAATCGAACGATGACTATCGATTGATCGAATGAACAAATTTACAAGATCGGTCGATCGAAAATGGCCTATCAGTCAATCGAATAAAGTGCAATGGTCATATTGCTCAACAAATAGAAGATTTACCCAATGAACAGAAATGATATACAATAAATATTTCTTCTATTAGACAACGGCCAGAAGAGTTGATTAATGCTTTAATGGCTACTTGATTCTTACTCTTGTGTATAAATAGATGAGGAAGTAAAGAGCTAAACACATAATTATCTAGCAAGTCATGAGTTTGAGCATCTAATCAAAAGTTTGGGAGGTTATTCTTAAGCCTACAAAAAGAAGTTTTCAAAATGTTATTTTTAGCATTGAAAAAGAAAAATGGGTTATCCTTAAACTTAAAAAGTGTTTGTAAGTTGTATCAAATTTATCCTTTGTATTTCTTAATTTATTTTTTAATAAGTACAAGTTCATTCTATCTTATTTGTTTCATATTGGTTTATTTAGCTTTCGCAAATTTACTGTTAGTTTTATTCTTGTATGTTTACTTGAAATTTTAATAGAACCTAATTACCCCCCTCTTAAGTGCTTTTTAGGACCAACATGATTTTTTTACGAACTTAAGTAAAACTAGTACAATTTTTTCTGCCCCTATAACTCATAATATAGGTTAGATTATTGAATCAGGGGCCACAAATCACATGACTCACAATAAAACTCTCTTCCTGTAGATTAAGGACGATCTCAAAAATGATCTTAAGTGAGGATTGGTAATAGGTAGGACCCCCTTGGTATCTTTAACACTATCTGCACTCCTATCCAGATTATTAACTCTAGAATACCTTTAAACGTCAAACTGGCCTCTATCATTCACTTGAAAAATTGAAACTAGCATAATTTAAAAAACCTTATCATCATTTACCTAGCCTAATTCTCCATCCCTTTCCAACCTTCTACTTTTCGGTGTGATAACTAGAGTGAATACCTCATACCTCCAAAATGTTCATGAATAAGTTAGCTTACAAAATTTTTAAACCTCCTCAATCTCCTCTTATTTGGACAAATCTAATTTGGCATAAAATAGCCCTCCCAAGATAAAGCTTCATTTTATAGCTAGATTGCCTCTATAAACTTCTAACATTGGACATATTATCCTTCCTTCAAGTTCCTAACAGGTGTTACCTTTGTAAAGTTGAGTAGGAAATAGCTAAACATTTCCTCTTTCCCTCCTTTATCTCCTATCAATGTTGGACCTTTTCCTTAACACATAACCTTCTAACCACTCTATCTTCACCTTAACCCTTTCCTTAACTATCTATTGGACATTAAACTAGATCTCCAAATACCATAATATTGCCTTGCCCCTTAAAGCCAATCTTTCCACGTATGTGTATACAATTTCATAAGGAATAGCATAATATTAAGATATTTTGCTACTACACTCCAAGGCATTATCTCCAAACCAAAACATGACCAGAGAGATTCTACTTTCAAAATCATATAAGAACTAATTCCCCTTTCCTTATTTATTTAAGACTAGTTTGTTTCAAATTTCCATTTCCATTTCTGTTTCTATTCTCTATTTTTTATGTGTTTTCATTAATTTTTGTGTATTTTTTCAAGTTTGGACTTTTTTTGTTTTTGTGTTCTATTTACGTGTTATTTTTTTGGTTTTCTATGCTATTTTATTATTTTCGTGTTAAAAACATAAAATAAAAATGACAATCATAACTAAACATGCCCTTAATTTTGACTAACCTTTTTATTACAGGTACTAATAACAAACCTTATGAATTATTAAGAAATACAGAAAAGAGAAGCGATAGAAGTTTAAGGAATCATGTGCATCATGAAGGAACATCTTCTAAAAGAGTTAAGCCATTTTCTTGCATTGAAGGAAACAAGTTAGGTAAAAGGCCAATTGCTTGAAACCTAAATCCCATAAGGTAGAAGATGAAGTAGAGAAGTCCATTATCATGCTCCACTCTTCATGATCATGAAACTTTATCACTCTCATCTCTTTTGGAATCTATTGGAATTAAGTTTCAAGAAAATGACTAGGAAATGTCTCAAAGAAGCAAACATTGATCCTGGTGCTTCACCTAAAAAATTTCTTACACTCCAATTCAACATGAATCTTCTCCCTATCCAGTTCAATTAAACCTAGATGGCTTTTTATAGACCACTCAAAAAAAAAAAAAATCAAGGAGTTCCTTAAAAAGAGGATGTGAGAAAATTTTGAGAGAAAGTTGAAATAGAGGATGGAAAACAAGAGAAGACGGACAATATTTTCAAAAGAAACTGCATAAGGTTCTAACCTAACCCAAAATAACTAGTATTTATCTTCTATTTTATTTGGTAGTGAACTGTATAGGAGTTATCTCCCTAAATTCCCAGTTACGTCTTATTAGTTGTTATAACTATATGAAGATCATATCCTTCCAACTTATGTTTTTTTAAACTTTATTTGAACCCTTTTTACAGCTTGATTTTCATTAATATAAAACTTTTCTATTAAAAAATTATCAAATTGGATTAGAATAATGTTTCAGTCAATCAAATGTAGTGTAAGACTATCAAAATTAGGATTTAGGATGCAAATACTTTTATTTTAATGATGTCACACTAAGTTAATATCCTAAATAATGTTAAAAATTATGAAAAATCTTTTCGTAGAAGGGATTTGGATCATTAACCGATTGAAAATAAAGACAAGTTTAAGGTGTGTCCTAAGTAGTAAATTATGGCTAGCTTTCATCTTTATTTTGCACACTCCCATTTGCTTCATAAAACAAATAATTTTTAGGTCTAAAATAAAAATTTGATCATGATTTTCAGTGCTACTAGAAATCAAAATTGTATTTTAGACAAATTTGTTCATTTTTTCAATAGTTATTAGAAATTAAAATTATTTAAAGGTCCCTATATATAATAAATATTCAATTCACTGTATAATAATATTTTTTAAAATTTAGGATCCTTATAATCATTGAAGGCCACCACTGCTAGCCAAATCCTTACAATGTTATAGGAGTGTCAGCTTACTTATGCTAGCTAATATAAAGGCTTACTTGGAACTTGAACTTTAACCAAAGTCTAATGTCAACACCTTTACATGACAATCTTGCTTAGGTTCGTTTAAGTAAGACTCAACCTTCTTCGGTCTTCGAACCTCTTAACTCTCACACTCAAAGTAAAAATGTGCTATAATGTAATAAAAAAACAATAGACTATAATGAACAAGAGATATACGGTAAAATACCAACTTTTATATTATTTTCCCTCAAAATAATATAAAGAATGCTCTTTCCGATAGAACGAGGAGAGTAAGGTTTGAATGAGTTATATGTAGACGCTCTTAACTTGGAGATCAAGTTTCAATCTAAATCTTAACTTAACTGAAGTGTCTAAGATTATATCTATCGCTATTAGATGACATCACATGGACAATTAGATGATACTCCCCTCTAAATAGAACTATAACTAATAAGATAGAATTACATTATAACTAACAAGATAAGAGTTTACATTTGACTAGAACTCTATATCCTTATCCTTAAAGAATTCTGTTAGCTTCAGATGTTTATTCTTACTGTAACTCTGACTTTTAGCGTCACCATATCATCTAAGGTCCCCTGGTTACCACATCATCTAAGAATCCAGAATTATCTCTATTCGTTGATAATGCTAAGTGATTTAAGCTAAAAGTCTTGCATAACATACTGACATGATCCAATGCTTACCTATAATAAGTTCGATAGTCATGGTTTGTTCATCTGAGCATATGTCAAGTCTTTAGTCTGTCAAGTATTTAACTTTGGACAAGTTGATACTCACAAGATCTAAGGCTCTACCAAAATTTGCACCAAGTCTAATTCCACTGACTCACATTTGTCTCATAATTTTTCCATGCCTCCCTCACGTGTTGATTCAGTTAACCTTTGACCTAAGGCTTGTTTTGAAAGGGTGTTGAGAAGTTCTTCGAATCTTAAATGTCTAACAAACCACCTCTATCCAATGGATTCGATGTATAGTTTTGAAAACAGATTCAAACTAACGGTTTATGATCCATTCGAACTATATCAGCCTGAAATTGGTACGAATAAGGTCAAAACTGTATCAGTTTCAAATACTAGGTCAAACTTATAATACCGACCCAAATTGATCGATTTCAAGCCAGTTTTGGTATATCGACTCAAAATTGGGCCGGTTTTGTAAATTTTCAAAAATTTAGGACCAAACCCATCTTTTTTCAAAATTTTTAATACATCGGTCGACCGATATACTAACTTTTAGCAACTTAAAGCTTCAGGGAGGAGTGGATAGCCTTGATCACAGTTAGGCTTCTAACCGATTAACCTTCGATTTAATAACTGGTGATTACGATTCAGAAACCATAACCGTAGTCAACAATTCTAAATTGTAAACAAAACTGTTAATAGTAGTTTCGATTATGATTAGACTAATTTAAAAACCGTGAACCAGCGATTAAACTGGCAACTTATTCACAATTATAAACCATCAATCAATTAATTAAAAATGCATTTAAAAAAATTAAAAAAATTTAACTTTATATTAAAAATTATTCTAAAAAATATATGTAACTTTGTGTGAAATTTTGTTTGATAGAAAGATGAATTATTTTAAAAAGTGAAAAAATTATAAATTGTAAATGGAATATGTTACTTGAGAGAGAACGAGAGAGAGATTGTAATTGTTGTGAAAGAAATTGTATTAATAACAAGGTGTATTTATAATTATAGAAAAAATAAAAATATATATAACCGTTGGCATCTGTCTCAATATATATATATATTTTATTTGTTTCTTTAACTATAAATATACCTTTCTATAAACATAATTTTTTTCACAACAATTACAATCTCTCTCTCTCTCTCTCTCTCTCTCTCTCTCTCTCTCTCTCTCTCAAGTAATATATTACATTTACAATTTACAATTGTTTCATTAATTTCTATTATTATTATTACTACATCTATTATTTTTCGTTATTATTGACAACTCTATTACTAAAAAATGTTTTCCTCAAGAGCAACAGATAAAGAAAAACAAGTGGAGGAATGAGGTTCATATAAATTAAAATTTTCGCTCGGTATCAATGATACATAATTTTCACCTATTGATGTGGAGGTTGGCGACGATGAAGAATATGTCAATGTACAAGAAAGTCAATAATCAAATCCTACACCAAAAGTACGAAAACCTCCTATTAAGT
This sequence comes from Pinacopodium congolense, assembly GCA_028565735.1. Classification (NCBI taxonomy): domain Eukaryota; kingdom Viridiplantae; phylum Streptophyta; class Magnoliopsida; order Malpighiales; family Erythroxylaceae; genus Pinacopodium; species Pinacopodium congolense. The sequence goes on along the minus strand of JAOXYD010095161.1, from coordinate 14,015 downwards.
CGGATATATTCGAGAAGCATTACAAAAAGATTGTAACCGAAGAAGAAAAAAATATTCAATGCAATCTGCAATTATTATGGACATAGATTCAAATGGAAGAGTGGAGGAAGATATGGAACTCTCTGCAATCATTTGAACATCAAACATCCCACGAAGGTAGGTATCTCAAAATCTAAAAAACAAATGACCGAGTATGCATCTCCTAATCCTATTTCTTTATTTCAATATAGTGATAATAAAAATCAGGAAGAATTAGCAAAATTAGTTTCAGTTAAATACCTTTCATTTAGTTTTGGTGAAAAATTAAATTTCGTAACTTATTATCAAAATACATTAAATTCTTCTGCAAAAAGAATTTCACGAACTACTTTAACATAAACAATTAAAAAACTTTATAAACATGACAAAGTTGCATTGCAAATTTTTTAAATAATTTTAAAGGTTGTGTTTCTTTATGTTGTGATATTTAGAGTGATCATTGGTAACCACATTCATATTTAGGTGTAACATGCCATTGGATTGATAATGAATAGATTTTACAAAAAAGAATAATTGCATATAGAGTTTTTAATGAATCGCATATTATTGAAAATTTATGGAGAATGATGAATATGATCATAAAAGAGTATAGTTTAGTCCATAAAATTTTTTCAAGTTATGTGAATAATACAACTGCCAATACGGTTGCAATTAACGAATTTGAAAATTTGTGTCGTCTTTCATTTAGTGAAAAAAAATTTCATATTAGATGTGCATGCCGTATAATTAATTTATATGTTCAAGATGGTATAAAATTTTTGAACATTTATTTATCTCATATTAAATCTGTAATTTCTTTTTTGTGGGCACGACCAAATTTAAGAAAAGAATGGAAAAGATTTTGTAAAAATAATAATTAAGATCAAAGCATTTTCTGTGCGATGTTCCAAATCGTTGGAATTCAACTTATGATTTATTAAATGAATGTTTACCTTACAAAGATCTTCTATATACATTTTTTTCAAGTTGTACAATAAATGTAATTTTATTACCACAACAATGGTGTATATGTGAAAAAATTGTAAAATTTTTGCAAACTTTTAATAATGCTACTAATATTTTGTCAGATGTATATTATGTTACTACACATTTATTAGTAATGGAATGTGTAAATATATCTTTTATATTGTAAGAATATTTTAATGATTTAAAATTGTATACTTGTGTTATGGCAATGTCTAAAAAATGGTTAAAATATTTTGAACAAATATTACGAATTAATTTAATTGCATCTTTTTTCAATCAAAACATTAAAATTGAAAGTTTACATAATTTATTATATTTCTATTATGAAAATATGAATCCATATTTTGAAATTTCTTTTGATGTTTCTTAACTTGTTCCATCTGTTATTTATGAAGTTAGGAAAATTATTCAATATTTAATTGTTGAATATAGTAATAAAATTAGTGCCACTTCTTCAACTTTTCAATATCTTACACCGATAATAATTGATACTAGTAAATATTCTAGAGAGGGGTTATGTCAAATTGTAACTTGGAATTTGACATGTATTTAACAACTTCTTTTGAGTTTGGTGAATTTACAACTTCTACATTTCCAATAATGCAATGGTGGAAGAATCATTATGAGCAGTTTCCAGTGATGTCGGCTATTGCAAAAGACATAGTTGCTTCTCCAGTTTCAACGGTTGCTGTAGAGCAAGCTTTTAGTACAGGTGGAGATATTTTAGACGATGATAGATATTCAATGACTCCGAAATCTTTGGAGGCACAAGCTTGTCTTGATGATTGGACGAAAGTAGAATGACGACAATAAGAGTTGACGAGACCAGATGCTTCGCAATCATATGATTTTGACACGGATACAACCGAAAGTGCATATGGATCCGACGGTGTTACAAATGAGTATCTATTTTTAAAAAAGGTAAGAGGACTACGAGGGCTTTGATTCCTCTTGACTCTAGAGTGATTCCTCTTGACTCTAAAGTTAAGGATATGTAGGCAACTTAATTTTTAAAATTAAGTTCAAGCCTATTATTTTATTTAATTCTCTCCTTATAATTTATATGCGGTTATCATATTTTATATTTTTATATCCACTTTATTATATTTGAAATTTTTTAAAATTTAAAATTTTAAGTTTAGAAATAACATTTTGAAATTAATAAAATAACAATAAAACCGTCGGTTAAACCGTAACCGGCAGTTTTCAAACCGTAACTTAAACCGTAAACTGGCGGTTAGGTTAAGGTTTATAAATTTTCATAAACTGTAACCGGCATTTTATTAACCGTGGTCAGGCCTAGGTGTTATATATGTGGGTCATATATACTAGTAAGTTGGATAAGTGCCACAGTGGAGTGAAGTGAAGCACAACAGAACATATTCAGGCATTCTCTCAGTCTTTTGTCAATATACGATGAGATAGGTTGACAGTATGGAGGCAATGCTTCCATGGTATTGTACAGCCTTATAAGCATAAGATCAACAATGGGGTTTAACAACACTATTGATGTCCCTGTAAATCGTCAATATAGTCTCGAGTCCAAGCAGAAGAATAATGTTTATATTGAATGACACTGTTATAATTAGAGTCAAGGTCATTGTAGTTTGTAAGAGGTGGAGATAATTATGTAATGTACCATAAAAGTTTATGTTTTCATAAAATCTGGCATACTCTATTATTTTGTGTGGAATAAAGAAATCATAGTTGTTTTACTTTTGAGGATGTAGGAAATAATAAGTTTCTGAACCTCATTAAAACTTGTATGTTCTTATATGCGTCTTTTCTTCTCTTTAATTTCTTTTGTATATTCCTCAATAGATGGTGAAAGTCATTCATATGATACAAATTTGGAAATAGGATGATTAATGTAAGATTAAACACCTTTCCTTAGGGAAATAAAAATATCTAAATCATCAAATTTAGGTACACCAAAGATTAAATACCTTTCCTTAGGGAAATTGAAATATCTAAATCATCAAATTTAGGTACACTATCCTCAAGACTCAAATTTTCATTACTTTGATGAACTTCAGTAAGATTTAAACTAGGTTTAGAATCTTGGCCTAGAGTGAGAGGTATTGAGCGTTCTATCTATCTCTGAAGCCTTATTATTCTAGTATAACCATGGAACTCTTTGCTTCTAAACTGAGAAGATTTTGACATATTTAAGACAGGAGTTTGAGAAAAGCCTATATGAGTAAGACTTTCAATTTGATCAAAAAATTGGATTAAACATATGGGAGGGCAAACACTCTTTTTTTTTTCCCTTAAAATTTAAGTGGCAATTAGTTTATATAAGGAAGATACTGAAAGATTATTTCTAGATGGTTTATGGAGGAGGTTTTGATTTTCTTTGTCATCATCCCAAAACTTATATTCACTCATGCTCTTTATTGATCCTATTTAGAACCTAAAAGGAGGGGATGAATTAGGTTCTTTAAAAAATTTCTAACTTAGTGGTCCCGAATTCACTAAGTTCTCTAAACTAATGTGGAAGCTAAACAACAATATCAACAAGCAATATAAAAAATGTAATAAACAATATAAACAACTTGTAACAAAGTAAAGTTTAAAGAAAAATGTTAAGAAAAGAATGAACAACTGAATTTTTACAGTAGTTATGTGATAAATTTTTTACCTACGTCCACTCTCTGACTCCTCATTAGATATTCCACTATTAAAAATCACAAGTGCAACTTGATAACCCCTTTTTCAAGGCTTTTAGGTAATCTTTTTATAATTTAATAATTCATAGACTTTCAACCTCTCAAAGTACACTTAAAAGAAGTATATCACTAAGCTCATAAGGTGTTTGAAAGGTTCACCAAACACTTAGAAATAAATGAACATGAATTCATAAAACTTCACAATAACTCACACAAAAATCAATCAGAACTCACAAAACCACACATTTTTTTAATTTAAATCACATATATGATTATTTTTCCACATTTTGATACATTTAACCTTATGCAAGACACCTATTTATAGTGTTTTTTAAGCCTACTAGCCTTCATAAACATTGTCCAATGTTCTAAATTATTTATTTTATTTTATCGTTACAAATATGAAATTTGGAATGCGATCTGCACATATACTAATTAAAGAGGCTTAAACACATATACTAATTAACCACATGAAGCATATTGGTCAACTAATGGTTGATCGACCACCATTGGTTAACTAGTCTCTATTCAAATTTTTTTCTTTTTTATGAATTAAAACAATTAAATACGTTTAAATCATTCTAAAAATCTTTCTAACACTTCAAAAACATTTCTTTACTTACACAAACATTGAAAAACTTCTTCAAAAATATTTTAACTCATCACAAGGATCAATTTAAAATTTTCCCATACATTTTCCTCTTAATTATGTAACCTACATATATAATTTAAAGTGAGCCCTTAAAACACCAAAATGAGATTAAACAAAACTTAAATAAAAAATTACAATTGTGAACCTATACAAAACCTACTTGATCTTTCATTTTTTAGTCTCCTTCACTTGATCAACATAAGCTCTAATTGGGCTATAAAACTCCATCCATTATTTGTTTAAGCTTCATCAGTAAACCTATCTTTTCAAAACCTTTTACATAACAAAACATTAGTATAAACATTATTTCATCATCATCAAAACAAAGATAGAACCTCACTTGATTCAACAATCTCCATTTTTTTTTAAATGATGATAAAACCTTGTGATATTATAATTCATAAAATAAAAAACAGCCATAAATCATTCCAATTTCACTGAAATTCACTTTATATCACATAAACATTATTCAAAACCAAAAATAGCATGACTAATACTTTCAAATGCAATATCAGTTTTATAGCTCCAAAATTACTTCACAAATTCAAATTTTATTTAAAAAAGCATAATAAACATCAAATTTTAAATTTCACTAACTCCTAAATTTATCCTAATTTTACAAAAATTTTCAAATATCTATCTCAAATTTGACAAAAATTCGTTCTTTATACTTATTAATACATTAAAGAAACATTGCTCCGCCTAAATAAGACATAATATCACATTTATCTTTCTCCCTTTTTGGAATCATAAAAAAGGGAAATTTAAACATATAAACGAACAAAATCATGAAGAAAATAACAAATATCATAAGGCAAACACGCAAGAATCATAAAGAACTTCCATCTATCATGCCTAACTCTCTTATAATCATGTAAAACCTATCTTCACGCATCGATTTAGTGAAAATGTTCACTAATTGACAAATTATATCTACAAATTATATTTCAATGTCTCCATTTTGAACATGATCTCTAAAAAAATGATACCTAATTTCTATATACTTTGTTCTAGAATGTTGGATAAAATTTCTTGTTAGACAAATTACATTAGTGTTATGATGTCTAATAGGAATTTTGATAAGTTTAATCCCATAATTCTTAAGTTATTATCAAAGCTATAAAATTTGAGTGTAACAACTACCTGTAACTACATATTTGGCTTTTTTCGTAGGCAAGGTTATGAAATTTTGTTTTCTACTAAATCAAGACACTAATATATTGTCTAAGAATTGGCATGCACTAAATGAACTCTTATTATCTAATAAACTATCCGCATAAGCTGCATTCAAATATCTTACTATATCTAAGAATGTCTTTTTAGGATACCATAATCCTAAGTTCACTGTTCCACATAGATACCTAAGGATACATTTTACAGCTAATAAATGTGACTCTTTAGGATATGCTTGAAACCTAAAACATAAGCAAATACTAAACATTATATTATGTCCTCTTGCAGTTAAATATAATAAACTTTCAATCATACCTTTATATTATTTAACATCTACAAGTTTACCTTCCTCATCTTTGTTCAATGTTGAAAGTTGGTTTAGATATCTAAATAAGTTCAAATAAATCGATCTTTTAACAAGCAAATCAAAATCAATTCAAGACTAACTTTCACGATAAGTGTACTAGTAAATAAGTAATATGGTTGATTTAAAATGAGTCTAGATGTTTATCCCATGAGGAAAATATAGTGAATACTAGGTTACTTAAATTACTATTATCTAGAGAACTCAGATTTGTGAATTATGAAAGTTTAGACAACTAAATGAACCTAAAAACTGAAATTAATGCAAAGGAGTTCAAGGATGCTTTAAAAATTACCAAATTGAATTAATTAGCTATGGTTCGGGTATTTAATGATTTAATTGAGTTATAAAAGGCTTGAAATGCCTAATCTAAGGTATCCTCATGAAATCAAGACAATGCTATGTATAAGACAATGCTTTATCTCTATAAATCCTAATTTGAAGTTTGATCATACATCAAATTTAGGTAATAGACTTAAAGTTTAAGAAGTTTAATTTGAAAGTACTATATTTCTAGATCAACATCCTCATAATTAATCAAAGTTTGGTCATGCAATGGTTTAAATCACAATGTTTATTGATCTTTCCAATAATTAAGATAGATTTCTCAAATTCTTAATCATTTAATAACTTTGTCTTAACTGGTCAGCCTAAAACAAGTATTAAGCATTCAAATAAATAAAGATCATCATCCAACATGCATAAGAAACTTAATTAAAGTATTCACTAGTCTTACCTCAACTAAAAATCATATTACAAACACATTTAGATTAAAGAACAATAAGAATGAAATTTAAGCAATATGTTTTTTAAGTAATTCAATAAAAAGTAAGATACAAATGATTAAAAAGTTTATAATGCACCAATTTAAGCTCCTAAGTGAAATATAACTCTGAATCACACGTATTAACTCCTGAAATCCTTAAAAACAACTTGAAATCTACAAATACAAAGATTAAAAATGAAAATAAAAGAAGAAAACCTAACTAAGGAGAGAAGATTAAAAATCTAGCTAAAGAAGTATTTGTGGTTTCTAATCTCTCTTCAATTCTACATGAAAATGTTGATTTATATGTCCTTTAGATGCTTTCTGTAAGTTGTAGCAAGTTGCGTATGAAATCATCAAAGATTCAATTAGAAAAATGTGTTTGCACCCTTCAATGATACTTGCAAATAACCATTAATAATAATGTTAAACCTGTTGTTAAGCTTTTGAAATGAGGTACTTCAACGCGAGAGGGGGGAGTATAATCGTGGTCATAGAAAACCATCGTTGTGCTTCTAAAAAAAAGCCTCTTTCATGAATATTTTTGCACAAACTTCAACCTTTCACTTCATCCTATAAATTAAATAACTCTAAATATAAATTGAAAATTTAAACACTAAAATAGAAGCAAATACATATAAAATAACAATAAAAAAACCATTAATTATGCCCCTAACATTCAACTTAATAGACATACTCATGAGTGTGCTAGTGGTTTGCCTTAATCCATCCTAATGCACTTGATTAGCTTCTTTGTGTATTTTGCTTGATTAATGTATATCCCTTCTTTCATTTGTTTAATTTGAAGTCTAAGAAAAAAAATTCTATTTTCCTATCATGCTCATTTTGAATTTCCTATTCATACACTTTGAAAACTCTTGACATAAAATATCATTAGTAGTATCAAATATAGTATCATCTACATATATTTGAACAATCCAAATATCATCTTTTTCTTTTTTAATAAACAAAATAGTATCTAATTTTCCTTTAATAAGGTCATTTTCTAAGAGAAATGCACTTAGCCTATTGTACCATGCTTTAGGTACTTGTTTTAGACTATACAATTTCTTAGTGTTTAAAAATATATTATGATGCATCGCATCTGTTAAAGCCGAGGAGTTTCTTTATATATACTTCTTTTTAAATAAAAGCATTCAAAAATGTACTTTCATATCCATTTGAAAATTTTAAATCCCATGTATAATGCAAATGCAAGAAATAGCCTAATTACTTCTAATCTAACTATGAGAGTGAAAGTCTCATCATAATCTGTCTTTTTCTGAGTTATACCCTTTAACTACTAACCTAGCCTTATTTTCACTATACCGCCTTATTCATATAATTTGTTCTTAAAGACCCATTTTATGCCTATAAGAGGATGATTATTTGGCCTATGTACTAAAGTCCATATTCCTTTCAAATTAGTTTAGTTCTTCATTCATGGATAAAACCCAGTATTCATCTCACAAAGCTTTATCTATGTTCCTAGGTTCAATTTGAGACATAAAAACAAGATAAGACACATTTTTAAAACGAGAACGAGTGGTTACCCCTTGTATCTCTTGGTTCAATAATGGCTTCTTGTGGGGTAGATTATTCATCCTTATTTTCTTTTTTAAGAGTTAACTTTTCCAATTCTTTAGACAATCCTACATCATCATCTCTAAGATCTCTATTTCTTTCAAAAGAGTTAGTCTCATCAAATATAATATACATAGATTCTTCAGTAACATGAGTTTTTTGTTGTTGTTAAACTCATGATATTTTCTACTAGTTAATGAGTAGCCTACAAAAATGCTTTCATCAGTTTTAAAATTAAATTTATCTAAACAATTAGTTTCAAAATTAAATTTATCTAAACTATCTTTAGTGTCCAAAATGTAGCAATTGCATCCATAAACCTTGAAATAACCAATTTTAGGTTTCTTACCCTTCCACAACTCATATGGAGTTTTGTCCATTTTATGTCTAATTTGTAACTTATTTACTATATGACATGCACATGCAATGTCTTTAATCTAAAAGCATTTTAGTAATTTATATTTGTTAATCATAATTTTAATAATTTCTTGTAAAGTTATATTCTTTTCTTCAACTACACCATTTTGATAGGGAGTCATAGGGGTTCAAAAATTATGAGATATGTCATGATCATCATAAAAGCTTTCAAATAAGTTATTTTCAAACTATTTACTATAGTCACTCCTAATAGATGCAATAAATAAACTTTTTACATTTTTTATTTTCTTAGCAAATTTAACAAAAGATCTAAAACAATGATCTTTACTATTTAAAGATAATACCCCAAGTAAATATACTAAGTTCATCCACAATTGTAAGTACATATGATCTACCACTTAAGCTACCAACCCTACCAGGTCTAAACAAGTTCATATTAAGAATTTTAAGTAGTTTAAAAGTTGTTACTGATTTTTTACTTTTAATAAAACTTCTTACTTGTTTGCTTATTTGACATGCTCCACAAATCCTATCTTTCTTAAATTTCATGGTTGGGAGCCCATTGACAAGTTGTTTAGAGTTTCTACTTTCTAAAAGAAACATGCTCGCATGACCAAACCTTCTATATCAAATCCATGCACATTCGTTTATAAAAACTAAACACTTTATTTCAAAGTTAGATACATCATCTAAATTGACAATATAGATTTTTTTTCTCTTTTTCCTAAGAATGCAATATTATTATCAATCATTTTTGAAACTATAGATGCATTTCTTTCAAAGCAACTTTGTAATCTTTATCATATAATTGGCTAAGACTTAATAATTATACTTTAAACCATTTATAAGAAGGACATTATGAATTAAAGGATAGGCATCCTTACCAACTTTTCTAATAACAATTACCTTACTCTTGACATTATCTCCAAATGTGACGAATCCACCATCCTTACTTTTGAACGAGATAAATTGAGATGAGTCACCTATCACATTTCTTGAACATCTACTATTAATGTGCTATTTATTTCTCTTTTTATTAATATATAAAATAAGAAAATCATTTTGATTTAGGTATGTACATCAACTTGGTTCCTTGGGAGTTCGACATATATTTATCCTAAATTCTTGTTATAACATTCTTACTACTTGGTCTATCACAACAATAACACTCTACATGTCTATAATAACCACAATATATATAAAATATGGGTGCATATGATCCAAATGCATATCTAAAACTATACCTGGGTTTATATTCATCATGAGTCCAAGTATGATAACTTGTCCTAGGTTAAAAGTGTGACCTCTTAACATTATACCTAATTTGGGAAGTTCTCCTAAGTCTTGTATTATGGTGATACGTATATAGATAATGATGTTTGTGATCTAGTTGTAGATGCATTTTAATTATAAGAGATATAAGTTCATCTTCTAAGTTCTTCCCTTTTATTAATAAAGCCTAATCCATGTTTGTCATTAGCCATCTTTTGTAATTATAGCATTGCTTCTAATTTTTCCTTACGTTTTGTAAATTTAGCTAGTGGCTCCTTAAGTATCCTAATTCTTTTCTTTATTGATGCATTTTTGTTTACTAGCCTTTATCTATCATTTTCATCTACATTCTTTTATTTTATGTCAATCTTAAATTTCTCAAATTCAGTTTCTACCTTGCATTCATTTAACAATTATAAAGTTTCTCTATATGTAGTAGACAATTCCTTCCTGTTTTTAGTCAAAACTAGTAAATATTCTACTAATTAATTGTAACTAAGATCTACATCATATTCAGTATCACTATTAGAGGTCAAGGAATATGATACCTCATCATGCACTATAAAACACATATTTACCACTTATTCTTTTTCATCTTCACTCTTACTCTATATAGCTTTCAACATTTTCTTTTTCTTCATTTCTTTCTTCTCCTTCTTCTCACTCGCTTTGAGGTGTGGACATAATGGCTTCATATGGCCTTTTTCATTACACTTAAAATAAGTGAGATTAGCTAACTTATTTTTAAAATAAGATTTACTTTCCTTTGAGTCTCTTCTTCTATTGGATGTCTTCCTCTTTAAAAACCTCTTAAAGCTTCTTTTTAATAAGCCCATGTCTTCATCCTCACTTCCACTTGTAAAGGCTTTATCCTTACTTTATATCTCTTTTGAAGCTTTGAATACCATGTTTTTCTTCCTTCGTGTATTTTCATCCTTTTTGTATCCTCTTTAACGTCATCTCATATGTTAGAAGGGATCCTGTTAGCTCATAAAGGGGGAGAACATTAAGGTCCTTGGTTTCTTGAATCATTTTCATTTTAACCTTTAAGGACTTTGGTGAATACATAAGGATTTTTCTTACAAGATCAACATTAGAATATGCCTTATTTGGATCTTTTAAAGCATTAATAATGTCAACAAAATGTGCACATACGAAGGAAATAGATTCATCATGCAACATGTGAAAAAGCTTATATTGGTGTGTCAGTATGCTCACTTTACCCTCCTTAACTTAGTTTGTATCCTCATGAGTTATCTCTAAGATATGCCATATTTCATAAGTGATTTCACCCATGGATAACATATTAAATTCATTTCTACTAAGTACGCAATATAAGATATGCATAGTCTTATTGTTAAAGGACAATGATTTCTCATTACTAATATACCATTCATCCTTATTTTTAGGAACTCTTTAGTTTCCTATAATCTTTAAAGGCATGAGTGTCTCTTGTAATACTATTTTTTTAAAATTTTACACTATCGATTATAAGAAAACATCTCATTCTATTTTTTTTATATAAAAGTAGTCGTTTCCATTAAAATAAGGGGTCCTACTTGTGTTTTGATCTTCTAGGTTGTTTGATGGAGCAAAATAGTTCATGTATACAATAATATTTTCTTACTAATTTGATAAAATCACAACTAAGTGAGACCTAGGCTTTGATACCATTTGTTGGTCCTATTTGACACCTAAGAGGGGGTGAATTAGATTCTTTAAAAAATTTCTAAATAAAGGGCCATAAATTTACCAAATTATCTAAACTAATGTGGAAACTAAATAACAATATCCATAAGCAATATATACAATGTAATAAACAAATAAACAACTTGTAATAAAGTAAGCTTAAAGTAAAAGATTATTAAGGGAAGAATGTATAAATCAAAATTTTATAGTAGTTTGATAATAATCGCTTTACCTACGTTCACTACCTAACTCCTAGTTAGATATTTCACTATCAAAATCATAATTATAACTAAATAACTCTTTTTTAATGCTTTAAGGTAACCTTTTCACAATTTAACAACTCGCAACCTTTTAATCTCTTAAAGTATACTGAAAGAATTGTTTCATTAGGCTTATAAGGTGTTTAAAAGGCTCACTAAACACTTAGAAATGAATGTGTTAAACTAAGGGAGGTTCTAATTATTGGTTTTGATGATGACAAAACATTTTTATTACAATGTTTTAGTTTTAGTGTAATTAGTAAAATAGGTAAATACAAATGGTGCAAATGCTTATATTAGAGTCTAGAGACTTTGGTGTTTCAAATAAAGATAAAGATTAAAATGAAGCATCTATTAATAAGAGGATGAAGAAAAATAAGAAGACATGAAGATCAAGGATGAATAGTTTTAGGAATGTGCTTTGGTATGTAAACTTATCCTGATCTTTAACAATGCTTGAAAGGGCTCACTTTTACATAAGCCTGAGTATATTGATTTAAATTTAGAAGTTTAGTCAAAGTTTTAAAGTTTAACTGTATTTTGTTTATGGCATTTATATAATGGGAATTGGTATAGAATTTCATATTAGTATTAACTTACATAATCAACAAGAAAATGTGTGATTTTTAAAAAAATATTCCTCTTGATTTTTCAAAGTCATTTGAAATATTGTTTGAAGTTATTTAAGTATGTTTAAACGTTGTTGATTTAAGTTTGTATGTGAAAAATGATCCTAAGAAGTTTACGAATTCCTTGAAATGATTGTTAAAGCTTCAAAAAGTTTTCAAATGTTTAAATTTCCAAGACTAAGGTATACGTTGAGTTTAAGTTTAACTGAAATGAAATGCACAGGTGTGTAAAATTATTTTAAGAGTGAATTAGAACTTGTATAAATTGTTCTAAAGTAAAAAGAATGCTTTTGAAATATTTAAGAAAGATTTGGAAAGTTATGAAAAAGTTTCAAAGTGTTTAAAGTAAAAAATATATATAACCAGGGAAAAATATTGTATGTGAATCAATTAAAATATTTTGAAAATTGAAACGACCTTGGAATTGATTTTAAAACTTATATGAAGTGTTTTTAAAGTGGAAGAAATTGTTTTGGTCAGGTTTTACATGTTCTAAAAATGGTTCAAGTTGAAAGTTTTGGAAAATGTATTTAACTTTTCATAAAACAAGGCATAAATTATTTTTTTGTTTAATTGTGATTTCTTGGTGTTCAAAATTACTTTAGGGAATGTTCGAAACTTGCTAAAATTTGTTTAAATCAATTTGGAATTGATTTGTATTGATTTTTGATGGATTTTGCCTGATGCAGATGATGAAATTTGATTTCAATGCATTCTCATAGCCAATTCATGTCATTTTAAGCCACATTATCTCCAATTTATTGTTAAAGTGCTTAATTATGTTTATAAATATTATACAATGCAAATGAAAGCTAAAAAGTAGAGAAAAGATCGAAAATTAATAAGAAATGTCAATCTGCAAGATTAAAATGACAACCTCAGTAGCCCTCCATTGTGCTCAAAAACTTGTTGTTATACTCTCGAAGCAGGGGACTTAAACAACGCCTTCATAGCCTATTGTTATGCTCTATTTAAGTGCCGTTGTAGTATCTGTCATACGGAAAACAGTTGGATTTCACTCCTCCACTTGCTATAACTTACCGAACTTGTTCCTACTTACAACTAACATATGTAAGAAGCTTTATAAACCAAAATTGAGCAATTAGGATGGATTAGAGAGTAGAATTTAGATCAAAACTAGATTCTCTTCTTCTTTCCTTAGTTTTTAGGTTTTCTTTTATTTTTCTTTTCTAGCTCTTGTAGTTGATAATTTCAGGTTATTTTGAGGATTTAAGGGAATTCATATATGTGATTGGGACCTGTCTAATAGTTTGTTCTATAATTTGGTGCTTCCTAAACATTAAATCCCTTATTTTGTACTCCTTTGTTCATATTTATGTAAGAATATGGGCTATTCTGTTTCAATATGATTTTTCTTATTTATGCATGTTGTTTTGAGCTAAATTATAGCTAGGGACAGGTTCTTGAATATCTTGAGTGAGTGTTTATCACATGATTGGATGATAATCTTTGTTTATATGAGATAGTGTCTATCACATGATTGGATGATAATCTTTGTTTATGTGAGATCTTAAAGCATATCTTAACTTGATCACTTAGGATATGAGCTTAGA
>JAOXYD010095150.1:0-11892 GCA_028565735.1 Pinacopodium congolense | reverse complement strand
CACGTTGATATCTTGACAATTCCTTATTAGAACACTCATAATATAAGAAAATTTAAAGATAATCTAATTTAATTTTACTTGAATGTAAAATTTATTGATTTTAAGATATTTTATTTTTAATTTATGTATGAAAATTAAAAAATACAAGTGAAATAGTTCTAAAACTCCACAAACACTCATTTATTAGAAAAGGTTAGATATACCACAAGGGGACAGACGTCCAAGCCAAGGCTTACGAGTTGCATCAAGGTCAAGAGTCACAAGCTATACTTTAATTCTTACGAGAGCAACTGACGGATTATACTTGACTTAAATTCGTACCAGAGCTTAAAGGTATACAAAGACAAATATACCTTAAATTTTAAGTATGCAATTGAGACACAAGTCCTTCTCTCTTAAGAACATCAACTGTCAAAGCTTGTTTCTTAGAAATTCAAACTGTCCAATCTTTTCTGTATAACTAGATGCTCAAATAGGATTAAGAGTCTAATACTTTTTTATGCATGTGATATTTCAATTGAGGGAAGTGCATCATAGTATACTTGTATATCTATGTCACAAAGATCAAACTACTAACAAATTAAACTTTTAGAAGGAAGAGAAAACTTTTAAGAAGGAAGCCATAAAGGAAACATACTAACTTTAGTTCCTTAACTCTTCTTGAGTACAATGATCGATGCTCTCTTTTTATATAGGCAAAGAGACCCATATACAAACAAAATAAAATAATAAAGGGAGGGCTTATTGAGGCCAATAATGCAAACCATACTCCACACCAAAATATAAATAATAAAGAAAAAGATGATTATACAGGTTCTAAATATAGGATCCTATCAAGGAATCTAATCATGTTCTAATGAGTTGGCTAGCAGTGGCTCCTCATCTCCACCTTTATCCATCATTTTCAAATATGTAATAGAATATTTAGTTTATATTTCATTAATTATTAGTAGGTCATCAAGGGAATCTTAAGCATCCTGAAAGGAAGTTGTTATGAGCTGGGATAGTTCTCCAATTTTAAAGCCCAAAGTAGCCAGTTGTCTATTCTATCATGGAAATTAAAGTCTAGCATCTCAAGTTTCTCAGGGAAAAAATCTCTTTAGTATGGACCAAGTATGATAGAAGTTACTGGAGGCCTATATTCTGTGAAATGATTTAGATCATCTAAGAACATTTTAAGGCTTTCTAAGACGTATTCTTTATAACTAGGCCTTTTGTTGAGATATGTTAAAAATAAGCTTGATTGATAATACAAAGATATCCATCGTGGGTCGTGTTGTATGGCATTTATATTGAAAAGAAACATTAGGTATTTTGATTTTCTAGTGGGACATCCCTAGGCAATATTCGTTAACGACTTTACCTAATTGTTCCCTCCAACATGGTAGTAGTTGATGCCATTCAAGAAATGTTCATAGGAGTGACATTTCATTTGCTTTGGTGCATAGGAGGTAGTAAATTTGAAATGGTACAAGAGCAATAGGACAAAAGTAAAGAGTAGAAAGTTCCCATAAGTACCATAATGGTGAAAGCTAAATTTTCAATACTTCTTTTTACTGTTGGTATCTCTTTATAAAAAGCATGGTCTTGCTTTTTTATATTTTTTAAACTACCTTTTGTCCATAGTAAAATCATTTTCCATCAACCTATTTAATCAATATTGTGCTCTAATAGTCATCCCTGGTATCTTTCTATAATATTCTTTCTCCTTTATCTGATATCTTTAAAGGACATAGATGTATGCTCACTTTTTTATATACTTTACTACCTTTATTTGATTCTCCATCCACAGTGGAAGATTTATTTTCAATAATTTTGAAAGTTAGATTGCACGGTCAGAGACATGTGGGATAAAGTCTCTGATTTAATTGACGATCTCTAAGAACTGTTGTATCTATTTAATACTAATATTTTCATCTAGAAAGTTGAGCAGTTCTTCCACTATGTGTAAACTAGGTTGATAAAATATATTATGAAACCTTATCCTCATAAATTCTATTTGGCCCACCCAATTTGACTTTTATTTGCTGAGAGCATTATGCTATACTTCTACGTAAGATCTAAAACTGTTTCAACAGGACTTGGTGCTCTTGTTAGGTCTAAGTGTATAATAGTATATCATTAATTTCTATCAAAACATTAGTTAAGACGCGCTCCTAGATCTTGGTCATCACTTTTTAAAGTAGATGTAACAACCTTGAGTTTAAATAACATAACTGTCCATAAATATTGTATAATAGAAGAGCATAAAGCTGTTTGTTGTTGGATCAACTCCCATTTGCTAGAAACTTGCTTTTAGATCAAACTTTGAAAATATCTTAACCTCCTTTAAAAACAATACTTGTGTATTTATCTTGGGTAGTAGAAATTTATCATCTTGAAAGAAGATATTAAGAGACTTGTAGTTAATGTCTAACCTCTTTTCTCATTTATTCTTTTTTGTTATTTTCTTTACATAAAATACTTGACATGCCCAATCTGACTTGGTAGGCTTAATTAATCCATATTTTGATAAAATAGCTCAATCTTATTGTGTTAGTTTTAGATCTTCTAGATTCATTTCTAGATTATAACATTTGTAAGATTAATATCCCCATTCCTTTTGAATGGAAATTAAACATAAAATTATGGATTCTTCTATAATAGAGAAGGATGTTAAAATTGATCATGGCTCCTTGGGCAATATTATAGGAATTGATCTCTAATATCTTCAGTTCTAGAAGGAACTTCTCATAATTAAAAAATGTTACGGATGTCTATATAAGTATAAATTTATTATTTGGTGGTTTATGGGAGTTTACCAATTGGCTATGCAAGATGGTATAAGTAGAAATCAAGAGTAAAAAAAATGGAACAAATAGATTATTAAAGCAAAGAAGGACTAAAGGTAGTTAGAAGTGCAAGGAAGAAATAGAGGAGTAACTGTCCCATAAAACACGGGATGAGAAGGAAATGTCAGCGTAGAACATAAATACTTAATGAAAAATTGATACATATATGTTGTAATTAGCTACCTTTTAACAACTAAACTAGTTGTTGAAATAAATGTAATCAATAAAAAGATGAAAAGTAATAAACATAACAGAATTCTCATCAGTCTCTAAATAACTTATCTCTAAATTCTTGATCTTTCTTTACTTACTATACAAACCCTAATACCACCTTTAATAGAATTACATAGTTGAACTATACTATATCAATTTGTCATTAGAGCTCGTCAATTCATAAGAAGGATGACTGAAGGAACTTATGCACAAGAGTGGAGGAATTTTAAGGAAGGGTTGAGAAATCAAATGCAAGAACTAGAAATACATCAAGATAGGAAAATTTAAGAGTTGAAGGAATGGGTAATGCAATTATATAAAAAAAGAACCATTAGGGAGAAATTAGGGAGATTAAAGGGTTCTTGAAGTAGAAGGAACAAATTTTGGCCATTATATGTTCCCCATAAAGTTCTGTAAAGTGGAGTTTCTAGTATTAAGAGCGGAAGGATTAAGAGAATGGATTTTCACGTGTGAGCAATTCTTCAACCTGGATAAGACCTTGTTAAAGGTAAATGTTAGATTAGCAACTATGCATATAGAATGAGAAGCTCTAGCTTAACATGAGCTCTAGGTAAGGAACCAAATGATAAGGGAGCCAATCAGGTTGCATGAGTATCTATTAGCTCTAGCGTAGAGGTTTAATGAATCAATTTTTTAGGATACGGTAGGAGACTTGAAGGGATTAATAAAGGAATTTTATGTTGAATTTGATATGTTGTCACATAAACTTGTGATGCCCAAACCTTATCTGGTGAGTTTGTTTATGAAACGGATGAAATTAGAGATTGAATATCTAGTTAAAATGTAAATTTCAAAACATTACAAAAAGCTTACGAGTTTGTTAAAAAAACATGAGGTTATTGTAATGCATTATTGGGGGAGGAATCTAGTAAAAGGTGGATATGTAGGTGTAAGCTATAATAAATCACCGAGTACAACTCAAGGATTATTTCCTAGACTAGACACAGAAGGAAGTCAGAAGTGGGTAAAGAAATAAAATGGGGAAAAGCAACAAGTAAGGAGTTGGATGAGAGAATATCAAAAGGTTTATGTTTTTGGTGTAAAGAAAAGTATTTACTAGGCTATAAGTGCAAGAAGAAGCTATTACAAATATATGCAGTGAACACCAATATGGAGTCAAAAAACAAAAAAAGGAAATGAATGAAGATAACATACTAACTAGCATTTCACTACATGCCATGGCTAGGGTGAGTGAGGCTAACTATCATCAATTGAAGGTTAAAGGAAATACATAAGATATAACATTACATATTTTAATTGACAATGGGAGTATTTACAATTTTTTAATGAGAGGATGATTAATAAGTTAGGGGCAAAATAAAGAAAATTATAGAAGTAACGATAGTAATAGGAGGGCGTATGCAAATTTTTCAAAATTTTAAATGGAGAATGAGTGGATTGGAGTTTAGTAAAGATGTCTTAGTCATAGACATTGGGAAGATGACATAGTCCTTATAATATAATGGTTATATACGCTAGATGACATCATCTCTAATTACCAAAGGTGAACCATGAAATTTTGGTGGCAAGGAAAGAGGTTGAATTAAAAAGGGATGAGAACAAATTGATATTAAAAGTATCAAAGAAGAAAATAAAAATATGGAGAATGAGGATCAAGTAGTCAGTTGTTTCTTAATTACAGTTTAGATAAGTATTAAGAAGGAAAAGACAAGAATGCTAGGGAATTTATGGAATAAGACAATAGAACTCAAAGATGCCAATTTGAGTGAGGAAATTACACTAAAATAAAGATGTTGATACTAAATTATAAGGATATATTCAAACAATTGAAGCAACTTCCTCCTAATAGAGGCTATGATAGCATAAGTTCTCTCAAAGAGGGAATGGATGCCATAAATCTTCGACCATTCAGACATACACGTTTATAAAAAGGAGTTGTTGAAGAGTTGGTAGATGAAGTGTTAAAGCAAGGTATCATCAAATGCAACGTTTGTCCCTTTTTTTGCATCAATTATGCTAATCAAGGAAAAAATGGGACCTGGAGATTTTGTGTAGATATAGGGCATTGAATCAATACACTATAAAGGATAAATTCTCAATTCCTTTAATAGAAGAGTTAGGTGATAAATTGTTATGAGCATAATATTTTTCTAAGCTTTATTTAGGGTTTGGATTTCTCCAAATTAAAGTATATAAACTAGACACACATAAGAAAACTTTTAGGACTCATCAAGGGCATTATGAATTCTTAGTTATACCATTTACTTTGATAAATGTCCAACAATATTTCAAAGTTCAAGGAATGTTTAAGAAGGTATGTCTTGGAATTTTTTGATGAGATTATGAGATTTTACCAACTATATGTGAAGTTATCAAAATGTTATTTTGCTATAAATAGAATTGAGTATTTGAAATATGTGATTTCGGCTAAAGGTATAGCTATAGACTCCAAAAAAATCACAGTAATTAAACAATGGCTTGAACCTAAGATAGTGAAACAATTGAGAGGATTCCTAGGTTGTATGGGTACTATTAGATTGTAGAAACAAAACAATCATTTAAGTTTTTAAAATAGGCATTTATTTTTACTTCAGTGTTAGTCTTGCCTAATTTTAAAAATAATTTGTGTTGGAGGCAAATGCATGTGGAAAATGACTGGGGGCTATGCTTATGCAAGTATAACTTTTGTTAGCAAGATGTTGTTTGGAAGATAAAGACATTTCTCTTTGTACGAGAAGGAGTTCTTGGTTTTAGTTATGGCCATAAAATAGTGGTGTCACTACTTAAAAGGAAGGCATTTTATCATTTAAACAGATCACTATAGTTTGAAGTACTTGATTGATAGAAAAATAGCCACTTCATTTTAGCAAAGTTGGCTACCAAAACTCATTGTAAATGATTTTTCTATATGTTATTAAAAAGGGACAGAGAACTCATCAAATACAAAGTTATTTACTATGTCTCTTTCGACAATTCAGACAAACTTACTTAAAAAAATATAGCAAAGATAGGTAAAGGATGAAGCAATTTAGGGGATAATTGCATAGATACATTTGGGAGATCATCACTTTATTTCATGATTCTATGTAGGGGGCCATTCAGGATGGCTAGACACTTGCAAGAGGCTGAGCATATATTTTGACTAGAATAAACTATAAAAGGATGTTAGAGAGTTTGTCAAAAAGTGTGAAGTATGTCAAATAAACAAGTATAGGCCGCAAGCTCTTTATGGATTATTGCAGCCTCTTCTAATTCCTTAGTAACTGTGGACCCAAATTTAAGGATGATACCAATTGGAAGGAAATGGTCTAAAAACGATATCAATTGTAGATTATGATAATCATTTGAAGAACATGATACTGATTGTTAATATATGCAAATTATTTGTGAAACATGATACCAATTGGGGAACTATGATAATCATTTGAAAGTCATGATATTAATTGTAAAATAATATGGTAAACTTTTTGCAAAAAGAAGATACCAATTGTACAAACCAAAAGCAATACCAATTGTAAGAGTATAATGCCAATTAATACCAAATGTAAGAAAAGATACTAATTGAGATTTCAAAGATATGGTACCAATTGAAAAAATTTTCCTTTTGTGTTTGACTTTAAGAAGGAGAATAAGAAATTGCAAGATATTCCGATGGTGAGTGAATTTTCGAATGTCTTTCCTGAAGAATTACCTGGGCTCCCTCATAAAAGGGAAGTGGAGTTGTCTATCAAAGTTATATCTGGCACTACTCCTATATCCAGAGCACCGTACAGGATGGATCCTACTGAATTGAAGGAGTTGAAAGTGCAGTTGCAAGAGCTTTTGGATAAGGGATTTATTTTACCCAGTGTCTCACCATGAGGAGCACCGGTTATATTTGTTAAGAAGAAAGATGGTACTCTTCGGATGTGTATTTATTACAAGCAATTGAATAGAATCACATTGAATAATAGGTATCTGTTGCCAAGGATTGAAGATCTATTTGATCAATTGAAAGATGCTGATGTATTTTCAAAGATAGATCTGCGATCAGGGTAATATCAACTCCGGGTTAAGGAAGTGGACGTTCTGAAGACTGCATTTAGGACTCGTTATGGGCATTATGAATTCTTAGTAATGTCATTCAAGTTAACTAATGCTCTAGCTGCTTTTATGGATTTGATGAATATGATATTTAGGCCTTATTTAGACTAGTTTGTGGTGGTGTTTATAAATGACATCCTGGTCTATTCTAAGAGTGAGCCTGATCATGCTGAGTATATTCCAATTGTGTTATAAACCCTACGAGAAAAACAGTTGTATGCTAAGCTGAGCAAGTGTGATTTCTAGTTTCAAGAGGTATCTTTTCTAGGACATATTATTTCTTCTCAAGGGATTAGAGTTAATCCCAGCAAGATTGAAGTAATTGTTAACTAGAAGCCACCGAGGAATGTGACAGCAGTAAGAAGTTTTCTGGGATTAGCAGGTTACCATCGTCGGTTTGTAAAGGGATTTTCAGTTATAGTATCTCCATTATTTCGGGAATTATACCTAAAACATCACAGGTGGTTCAAAAACAGGGGGCAGTAGCCATAACAAAACTTTAAGCCAGAATTCGAAGACCTTAGAGGCATAATAAAATCTTGGTTCCTTCATAAAGGTTTTAGATCTATGTCTCTAGATTAAGGCCCAATTATAATTATCCAAATTGGAGCTATACATACCACGATATGGTCAAATTACCAAGGTATGTTCATGATAAAACAAACAAATTACCCATTTACCCAAATCTTTTACATTAGATATCTTTATGTGAATTGATTTATTATATTCACTTCTTGATAAACCTTAGACATGCTATAATACTTCTAGGGTATATTTTGGGGTGTTACAGAATATCCTTCCCATAAAATCTACTTGCTCCAATTATACTCTGATGTTAGATACTTGACATTCCTAGCTTGGATGTCTTCCCCCTACATATCACAAAACATCACTTAAATAGATTCCAACTCTACTTTCATCCTTTCAATTTGTTTAGTTAGAATATCTAGTTTATCTTTTAAAGAGGCAATTGCATCCTTATCTTGCATGCCCATAAAGTTGATCTTTGTCTTGCATTCACCTACTAGTAGTTGTCATGGCAATATTTTCTATCAATTCTTGGAGTTGCTTAGGGTTCTTCAAGCTTATTGTACTTGTAGATGATCTATTAGTCAATTGCTTCATGGAAAAGTTAAGGCCTCCATGAAAGGTTTGTATCAATATTCCTAAATTGAAACTTGGACACTTCCCCAACATGTCCTTCCCCCTTGCTTATGCTTTATAAAGATTTTCCTACACCCACTATTGAAAAAAGATAATCTCATTATGCAATTTAGCCAAACGAGAGGGAGGGAAATACCTAATGAGAACCATTTTCTCCAATTGATTCCATATAGTGATAGATCAAAGTCCGATAGACTTGATTCAAGACTTGACTATACTTTTATAAGGTAAATGGAAAGACTCTTAATCTAATAGCTTCCTTAGAAGTATCGTTAAGCTTGAAGGTGTCGCAAATCTCAAGAAACTTTGCTATATAGGCATTAGGATCCTCATATAGAAGCCCATCAATTTACATATAGTTTTGCAACATCTCGATCATCTGGGGTTTTAACTCAAAACTAGTAGTCTTCAAACCTAGCTTATGAATATTATATTATGTTCCTTAGACGAAGGGTCTAAATAAATCCCATGTGTTAAATTATTATTATTTTTTAGTCTATTTGCAAATCAGGGACCCCAAACTTCATGCTACTTTCGAATTTCTTCTCTTTTAAACCTCTCCTTAATGTTCTCCCCACTTCAAAATCTAGCTTAAGCAAGTCTGTAAGATGGATCCTAGTTATACAAAGAGGTACTTAAAGAAAAAATTGAAAGAACAAATAGAAGATCAAGAAGAGAAGAGTTCATAAAAAAAAAAAAGATGTAAAAAATTGAAACAAGCAAAAGCAAAAACAAAGTAAAGATGGTTAGTTTAATAACAAATATAAAAAAACTTAATAATGACGCAATTTCCTAGTAACAGGATAAAAAAACGATGCGTAGTAGAAGTTCCTAAGTTTTAAATGAAATAAAAATTGATAATATCAACCAAATAATACAAACACACACAATAAAACAAGCACACCTATTGTTATATCGTAAAAGGGTTGCAAGGATAGGTTTTTGATCCATGAGGATCACATTATTAGTGAATTCCCATCCTTGTTATTTATCCTTATTCAAGAAAATGATGGATTTATTAATTGATTAAAGAAACAAAATAACAAAAAGAGAATTTCAAAGGCAACTCATAAGAATTAAAAACAATAATGAAGCTAGGATACAGGTAGGTAATCCCTCTAAGAAGCATTCACGTTCATTATTCAACTTGATTTAAAAAGTTTTGTATATTTTCTTAGATCGTAAGTTCCCTAAGTTAAATCACACACTTTATCTAGTTATGAAATTCTATGTAACTTGATACGTGATTTCTTTCTATCTCAACTTATCAATTGAATGCATTAATGCATTTTTTGGAATCTATTATTTTGATTAAGCTCAATCGTAATCTGGACATCTTATGCAAGCCTATCTTTAGGTCTCCATACAAGATGCATTGTTTATAGAGTAATCTAAACATGCATTAAATTTCTTAATTTAAACATATGCAATCACATCATTGGAATTAAAGTTTACATTAATATAATAATAAAAAACCAATGTCATTGATCCCCTAAACAAATCCAATACAAATATAGAAATCTAATAGTAAATTAAGAAGATAATGAAATACTACATCCCAGTGTTTATAACAACCTAAATCATACAAGAGGATTAGTTCTTCGACATCACAAAATTCATAACAATAATCATAACAAGAAAGGAAATAGAGTTGCTCAAAATTATAAATCTTGAAATCTTTAACTCCTTAACGATTCTGGTTGTGAAATCTAATCTTGATCTTGAATTTTTTATGTTTGGATCTTTCTCGTTCAATCTTATGTAAAAACCTTCGAAGATGGCTTAAGATTGATTATCTCTTTTAGTAACTACTTAAAGCTTTTACAAGAGGCCAAGAACTCCTCAAGATAGCCAAAATTATGTTATTTAAGAATAGGGACTCTATAATCCTACAACAGTAACCATGATTAGAGCCACAATTGTGGCCCGTACAGTTTTTTTCTTCTCTTGGTCTTCTCGTGATGCATATTCCGTCATTTATCCATTGGCCATGAAAATTGTTATGGAACTTCCTAACTTGATGCTCTTGCCTCTTAAATTACTTTCACATCTCTTCTAACTCTAAAGGTGCACCTAATTACACATGAAAGTCCTATAAAAGCCAAGTCAACCATTGAAATCACATATATAACATCTTATTCAAGGATTAAGTAAATATTCACATGAATCACGTGGATTGTCACCCTAAAGTCAAGATAATCATCATAAAGCCATGCCTAAAAGATGTATATAATTTAGGTACTATAACACTTACCAAGAAAAGATGGGGTGTGAAAAATACATGTTCAAGTTAATTATTAATTAATAATATTTGATTAGGGTAAGATGGAGTGTAAAATTCACTTTTTAAAGCCAGCTTGAATGAGTTTGTATAACAATTTGTATATAATTAATTGGATGATTAAAGTTGTGTGTGAAGGATTGCTATGCTTAACTGTGTGACTGTGTCTTTATTGATTCATGCCATAGTCATGATTGAGCTAGGAGATATCAGTCATGCTTAATTTCAATTATTTGTATTTTAGTATCTAATCTACTGTTGACTACTTTTGGAATTGTTTTAAGCATCTACATAAGTTTCTTAAAGACAAGCTATAATTAAAGTGTAGAACAATTGTTAGTAGTTAAAAGAGATGGTTTTTAGGGATTGTATTATTTAGTATTTTTACCAATTAAAAGTTGTATTTATGTCACCTATTAGTTTATTTTCTTGTGGAGGTCCATTTTTATTAATATTTTAGGTCCAAATGCATGTAAAAAGATATATTTTTGGCAAAACTAGGTAGAATGCATTAATTTTCAATGTAGCATATAGACTCCCCTATGTTAATCCTATGTTAATCTACATACCTCATCTTAGTTCCTACAATAGCCATGTGTTGATTTATCCTCATAATGCAAAGAGTACTAACTTTCAGCTCAGTATTTATGCAACATTGGTATTATGCCATGCTTCCCTACACATCACCATGTTTCGATCATGTTTCTCCACACAAACTGTGTTTGGGGCCATTTTCTCTATTTCTAAGCACCTTGGTCTAGAAATACAAAGCATGAATGAATTTTAAGTAGGAAAAAAATATTGATATACCTTTTTAAGAGTTTAATTCCCAAAAACCCTAGCACTACCCAAATAGCTATAAAAAGAGAATTAAACAAGAGGAGTGAAGGTAGCTGTAAATGGTAGAGTGTTATTGAGTGTTACGTTCTACTTATAAAACAACTTACTTCTATACCACACACCTCTAAGTAGGTGCACCTATTGTTCTTAAAGTATATTGGTAAGTGTAGTATTGTTTCCGTGAAGAGTTCTTGAAAGCACTAATCTAAACATCGAATTATTAATTAACCTAAAAATTAATTGATTATGAAATTAAACCTAACAATTAATTTATTATGAAATTAAGTATTAAAAATAAATTAAACTAATCTAACAACTAATAATAAAATGATAATGACCTATGATTTTAAAGATAAAAATTAATCTAAATGGGTTAGTATTTAGAAAAAATATTATAAGAATTTTCCTTTAGTAAGACAAGGTCTTTGCATCAAAATTAACCTAAAAGATATTAAACTGAAAATATGAGGGAAGTCATTAAAAAATCATATAGTTATG
>JAOXYD010095139.1:0-11892 GCA_028565735.1 Pinacopodium congolense | reverse complement strand
AATACCCAGGATATCCCTGGGGTGGGAGGTATCCTGGTATTGATATTAAGTTGTACTGGTTTTATAAAAAGAAATTTCCTCTTGCATATTTTGTTTTTATTCATGCATGAATAAATGTTTGTGATTTTTTTTATATGTATGCATTAATTTTTTTTAGGAATGCATGCATGCATTAATATATTAATATACTTTTACATAACCTATGATAATTTTTTTATTCATGCATTAATATATGTTTATTCAATAAGTACATGCATTAATTTATAAAATTATTGGTTTACTCAACAAAAATTAGCTTATATTTGTTTTTAATTATATTATTATTTATTATTTTATAAATAATTAATATTTAATATTTAAATAATTAATAATATTTTTATATAATTAATAACAAAATTATCTAATTAATAAAGTTAAAATTTATACAAAATAATAAAATTTATATAAATACTATATTATTTTTTATTCTTGTAGCTATATTACTATATTATATCAGTATTAATAGGAATATATATTACTATTAATAGAATATTTCTATTAATTAATAGAAATTATATTACAATATATTACTTTAAGTTGAGATTTATTTGAAAAATATGTGAAAATTAATATTAATATGTATGAAAATTATATTAAATTTATTGTATTAATTGAATGCTTGAAACAAGTTAAAATTATATTTACAAGGACTACATATATAGGAACCATTTACAAATTTTACAAAATCTAGGGACTATTTTATATTTTTTAAAAGTTGGTTGGTATGGGTACCGATATTGGCTGGTACTGGTGTAGTACCATTTTAAAGTGAAAACTGATACTAGTACTGTAGTGGTTTTAAAAACATTAGTGGGAATAAGTAGTTGGATTAGTTTGCAAGGATGATTGAGGAAATTAGCTAATACATTGGTGTGCCTTTTAATATGGCCAACTGAGAATTTATAGAAAGAAAATCAATCTTTCCAACAAGCCAATTACTTATTTGGAAAAATCCTTTTGTTGGGCTCTAAAATTTTAGAGAAGCACATATTATCCATTTCCACCACATAATTATAAGACTAAAAGTAGAAATTAAAAAACTGTAATCATTTTCTTTCACCATCAAAATCTCTTTGTAGTTAGAATGGTAGTGATTTTTTGACTCGGTGAATTGTCCACTAGTATGGCCGTAATAATGAAATTTTCCATCAGTTTGGCACCCCAACAGTGGTTACTAGCTTTTTCTCTATAGGGGCTCATCATCATAAATGGAAAAAGAGTAGGACTGACATGAGGAATTGTAGGAATGATTGGCTCAAGTTTAATAGCTATAGAAGCTAATATTCTTTTCCTACTGCTTTAAATAATTCATAGAGATTCTGTGGTCAAAGTCATGAGATTTTAAGCTAACCTAGGGTCTGAAATCAAGATCCTAATCATCATATCAAGGGATAAGTGTTTGTGAAGGTTAGTAACGATGAACTTCCTCATAGGGTTGCCATTTGCCTTTTCTTCGACACTTTTTATTACATTTATGAATAAAGCCTTCATCTTCACTACTTGTGCTATATGAGTTATGAAGACATGTTTCATACTCAGGTTCACAAATGGTAGGACTTTGATTGGTACTTTGTTAACCACTCTTAACATGGCATGATCTTTACCATTGCTCCAGATTTTAACCTCCTTCTTAATGATCCTATATTGTCTGAATGACTTTAATTCCAAATTCAAATTTCTAGAGCATATTAAGATCCTTCTGTCATAATAGCTACACCGTATCATCAAATGAGTTATTGCCTTCAAAATCATGCTGTTGACCTTAACTTTATCAATTCTACCATAGATGCTTTTAATATGGTAGCTGTTAAAAAATTGATGAGACACTTTATGTGTGTAGATAAATGCTCACTAGCTTTACACTATATTGCAAGTATACGAGTCGTACAATTGTAATATAATAGTATCAATCCCACGAGGATTGTAGTTATTCACCACTCGATTCATATTATACTTTGTTTAAGAAAATAATTTCAAATGTTAAAAATTAGAAAATAAACTAGAATTAATCAATAAAATAAAGAATAATCAATTGGGCAAAGTGCAGTAATTTGATAGTCAAGATTTAAGATCATGAGCCACTCTATCCCTCTTTTGCTTGCCCCTTATCTTATTGATTCAATTATGCTTGATCCAAGGTTTTCTAATGCTTATTTTCCCTCTCTCAAGGCATAATTAGTTGTCCTCATTTGAATTAAGATAGAATCAATTATGCTGCCTCTCGACTTATATAACCTTTCCTAACTATTCAATTAGATGTTAAACAATCCTCTAAGTAATGTAAACAAATAGCCAAGATCTCTCTTCAACTACTTACAAAACTTGAATATGTATAGAACTATTGGGAGCCAACTCTCGTTGCACTACCCACACGAATGCCCAAGCTCACTCTGTGAATCTATTGCAAGGTATAAGCTCAATACATATCATAAATATTCATTCATTGAATCAAAAAGCAAGAGTTTCACAAAAGAGTTCAAGAATAACTCCTATAAAGTGTTTATCTCCTTATAATCATAAATAATCTAACAATATTCTTATTTCTCATGCTAGAAAGTAATAAAAAGAAGAAATAAAAAATTGGGTGAAGCTTTGAATTCCTCCTCTTTACTCCAAGGAAGCCTGAAAATTGGATGCTGAAGAGTTCTCTTGATTTCATAGGATGATGTCTTGTTTTCCTCCTTTGGAAACTACTAAAAAACCTTCACTTTGGTTCTTTTGGAAGCCCTTTAATGATTGTTAGAGGCTCCTAGGGTTTGGAGCCCTTAAATATGTCAAAAGGGGATTCCACCAACTTAAAATCCCGTGTTTAGGCTGTTCCAAGTGATTTCTTCCTATCACCCTCATGATTGTACACGAGGGTGACAGAAACTTGTGTTCTAAGATGATGAACGAGCGTGCCCTGCTATTTGACAGTTTTTTGCTCCCATCACTCTTTTGACAATAATTCTTCTCTAGACCTCAAATTGACCTAAAATTTAAATTGATAACTCCTTACATGTTTAACTTTCTCCCCTACAAATTTCATGGCCATATGAGCTCTACAAGTCCATCTTATGCATCTCCTAAGTAACCTGAAACACATCTAACTCTGGAATTCTGCTATCTGTAAAACCATACCTCAAAGTGCATCAATCCATCCTTCAAATGGGCTCTAAATCTACCCTCAAACACTAGATAATATAAAGAAACAACTAAACACTTCAAATATTGTGAAATTGTGAAAAATATGCAAAAGATCAAATAAACTAAAGCTAATACACATAAAGAAACACTTAAAACACCTAAAACAACCTAGAATCATAACCCAAAAGCACACTTATCAACTTCCCCACACTTAAATCTTTCCTTGTCCTTAAGTAAATTAAAAAAAAAACCACAAAATCCTATCAATTTGTCTTCAAAGAGATTAAGAGCACGCAATTATTCAAACTTTGGCCAATCAAACGTAAAGCCACTACACATATCATAGCTAATTTTCATTAGTTCACATAAAAAAACTCAACTTATGATCCTATCATTTAAAGGAAAGTATCAACTCAACATGGATTTCCTCACGGGATTTACTTATTTCACTCAAGTGTATAAGGAGTAGTGTTTCTCTTAAAACTCCCTATAGGAAATCACGCTACTATAGACTTGCAAATATACAAATTCTCTTCCACACTAATTACATGGTAAAATAGATCAAAAGGACTTTGTTTAAGGTTGTAATGGGGTGAGGGTTAAGGTAGTTTAAAAAGGACTTCAGGGGATCTTCACAATCATTCATGAAGCACTAAAGGCACAAAGGGATGAGAAAATAAACTTCTGATATATGCAAATAGATATAACTACCTACTCGGTACTCATTCTTACTGCTAAACTTCATCCTTTCTTTTCTTTTTTCTTTTTTTTTTTGATTTTTTTCTTTTTCTCATCCTTTTTCTATTTTTTCTACAATAAAAATGAAACAAAAGCAACAACTACATATAATGCACTCTATGAGTAAAAGTATTACTCACCTCACCTCATCCAAGATTGGTCAACTGAACCTTGGAACCAATCAACCGAATGAATACTTTAGAAGATCGATCGACTGAATGATGTCTATTGGTCGACTGAACATGAAGATTACATAATGGTAACCCTACAACGGGTAGATTTCCAATGGGTATATTATTAAATGAGAAGAACATTGAAGCAACGGCTATTTAGTCTTGGAATGAGTCTAAATAGGTATGTTTTGTGTTGTTTATGTATCAAGAAGTATCTAAGAAGTATTGAAAGTGTTTGTGTATTATTATTAAGTATTCTTGAATTTTTATGAGCTTTTGGTGAAGATGAAGTTATTGTATTTTATGGGTTCATTATTAAGCCTTAAAAAAAAGAGTGTGAGGTTCTCTTTTAGCCTTAGAAAAGGGAGTGTTATGAGGTTATTCCTGTTGGGAAATCAAGAGGCAATCTAATCACGCAGCGGAAGCAAAAACCACATAAAATAATTTTTATTTTAGCTCGATTTTTGAAAAGTCAAGATCTCAATATTCTATAACAATATTTAATCTCAAAAGCAACAAAGCATGAATCTAAATTCGTACCTTATTTTGTAGCTTGATCAAAGTCTTCGTCTTCTTGTATCTATCTTGGAAAAACCACTTAAGTCGCTCAAGTATCCGGCCTCTAACAGTATCTATAGATCAACCCCAAAGAGACTCAACAATTGAAAGGAAAAAATAAGAAGTGCTAGCCCCTCTTATGTTTCTTCCTATTTATGGAAAATATAAGATGCTTTTTAATATTAAAATTAAATATAATTACAATTAAAGTTTAACTTTAATTATAATTATTATTTAATCTTAATAAAACCAAATACCATATATTTGACTCTAAAGTTTCTAAAACTTCACAATTAAGTCCATCTTAATTAATTTTATTCTCCTTAGTTGATCTATATGTGTGACTCATTAGGTCCCTAATATGTTCGCAATGATCATAGATTATAATTATAATTCATAATTAGAAATAAATAAATTAAAACTCCTTTCAATTCATCTTTAATTTTTCAATTAAACAATTTATAATAATATATCAAGATTGACATCTAGCAACATGTCATCACCATCCAAACATTAGGAATGTCAAAGTGGTTTTGACTTAATCTGTTCATGCATGATTTTTCCGTATAATTCAATCCTTTCATTATACAATGTTCTAATTAGACATAGAGTATGGAATTAGTGTCATATCTATTTGAGTCCAATTATATTAGTTCTCCACTACTAGTAATTGATTTTATTAATGACATTTGAAAACTTTTTTCAAAGTTTCATTCCACTTTGGCCAAGGATTTCATAAATCAATATTAATCAAGAATAATAGAACATTCTCCCTAATTACTTTAGGGTGACGAATCCTATATTAATTACTCAACTAATTCTATATAGATCATGCTATATCTAATGACTATCGAGCGAACTATCCATGGTTAGAATAGGTCATAAATAGTATCAAAACATAACAATCCCTACACAAGATAACTTCGGTAATCTCAAGTAAAAGGATCACCTATACAATCATCATAATGAGTATTTCCATAGACACACAAGTAATTTTCCATATAAAATTTTCATATCGGGTCAGTTCAGTAAACTTGTTTTCTTATAAGCATCCATACGTTTGTTTAAGTATCTTCATACTTTAGTCTATGATATCGACTACTTCCTTCAAAAGAAAAAAAAAACATAATGTGTGCTAGTCTTTCCACTCTATTAATGTCCAGTCTTAATAGACCAACGAGTATGAACAATTTAGGGATAATACTTATATACAATATAAATCTCATAATTATGATCTTTATCATAATTTCACTTGTAAAATATATTTATCAGATGGACTTTATCTTATACCTTAGTTAATTAAACAATTTTGTACACTAAAACCCATAACTATACTCTTACTAACCTTCTTACAAACATAATAAATCCACAATCATCTTTTAAAAAACTTTTTGAATTCTTCATAAAAGTGAATCTATTTAACGTCTATGAATCTTTCAAATATACATCACATGTATCAAACAAAAGCATTAGTTCCATTTAGATGTATTATTATGATATTTTAACTATTTCAAATTCCATTTTACTCCCATTACTTATCTTGAGAACTATTCTTTTCATAAGTACTCATTGAATAAAAAAATTTTCTTCAACGAGTGTCTAAGATTACATCTCATATGAAATCATGTTAATCAATTTGAATGGAATGATATAAGGTAAGTCATATAAAGACACAACTATGATGAAATACACATTGCATGATTCAATATCATATATTGCAAAACTCCTTCTAAATTAATTCATACTAATATGAAATTTAGTCATGGCACCAATTTCTAGAGAATCACATTCCATATATATAACTAAGAAAATATAAGTATAATTTATTACATCGATTTTATCGAAGTCATTCGACATTCTCAATGCCTAATTTTTACTTAGATTATACGACTTTGAACTTTTTCAAAATTAAACTTAATATTTGATTAAATATATGTGACTATATCATATAAAGTAATCAAAACATTTAATGGAATACAAGTACTTATGCTTCTAAGAATTATTATCATACCACATATATCATATGTATCATTTATAGCAACTCAATACCATAATCATCCTTTCATTAAAGGTTGATTTGGTTATTCATTAATAAAACGAGTTTCGCAAGTTTCATATAATTTGTAATCAGAAGGATAGATATACCCTTATATGCAACTTTACACTTCTCATTATACTAATTTTACCAATACGACATAAAGGGATACTTTTAGTTATTTAACTTTGTACTCTTGCCACTTTATGTTAAGCATAAGTCACTCTTAATCCAATATATACAAATTATTTGTAAAACATGGACTAACTACTTTTACTTAACATTCTATTTCTTATCACACTTTGAAATTACTTTAATGTTGAATCCAAATTTAGTATCATATACCTAGAGTATGAATTGAATATATATATATATATATATATAATCTCTATCATATCAGTTATTGGGAAGAAAAGTCACGCAATCATTTTTCTTCTAATGATAACTATTATCATATCATAGAAAATGCCTTTAATTGTAGTCTTTATTTATTCTTTTTTAGAAGGTTAGACTAAATGGAACAATTCCTTTATGGTACTATACCTATTAGCTCTACTTTATACAACTATTTTCATTGTGCTACCATGGTACTGACATCTATCTTACATGTTGTCTTAAAATTTATGAGAAATTTGTCAACTCAAATGTCACTACATTTTTATCATCTATATGACAATGAAATATCTCTCAAACTTTATTATCAAAATCCTCAATAGGGACTATAACAACATTGCATAATAGACATACGCTTCTTCCATTTTGAGAAAGTTTCTCAAACTAGCTTTATGTTCAAGAAATTCAATCCACTATTTAGTATCAGCTATACTAATAAATGTATTCTATTAGTTAGAACAATATCAATTCAAGGTAAGCAAGTAATTAGTAAATGCTATGACAATTAAATAAGATTAGGACTTTAATCATGGATTTGGTTACTTCTACTATTTTAAACAAACTAATAGCCCTCACCATTAATTCAAGAAATTATCACATAATTTTTTAGTAGGCTAAGATCCCATTCTAACTTAATTGATCTTGAGTTTGTTCAATAAATCAACTAAATTAAAAGTAGATAGATAATATTTATCAATCAGATCTCATATGATCCATAGATCTGTTAGGTGACAACTCTTTGCGAAAACATATCTTATATGTTATTCCTAACCTTACCTCTAAATTCATATGATCATGAGTTTGCGCATCAAAATCATACAAATTTAGTTAAGTAAAACCCATTATTGTAAAACTAAACATATTCGGATTAAAGCGGCCTTAAGTTTGCTCAACAAACTTAATAATAAACAAAACTCTGATTTATTCCTATAGTAATGGAAGGCAACAATCATGTTATCAACATGTATTTAATATTTTAATGAGGAATTTCCCTTTTAATGGTCTCATCATGTACTAATTACATGTAAAATATCATATATATAAATATGTAATTTAAAATGTACATATATACTAACATATATATTTAACATGCAATTCATGTACACATAACTAAATTATATGCACAAAACATCAACCTTCTTCTGATTTTAGTTATTAATCTATTCATAATTTAAAATAATATTTTCAACTCTTTAGAAACATTAAATCAAATTAAACTATTGATTCCTTAACAAAATTGAACTTCTGTTTCAAAGATAAATTCAATTCAATTTGAAAACAATTTTCAAATTCAATAGGAAACCATTTCCAATTTTCTTGACTCCTTTAACAAATTTAATTGAAAACAATTTTCAATAAATTTTGCTTCTTACTTATTTTTAATTTAAATAAACTCTTTTCATAAATTAAATAAGTAAAACATTCTAATCTCATTATAAACCTTATTTTCTACTCTAGTTAGAAAAACTAATGTATAATCTTATTAAAAAAATCTTTTTCTAATCTCATTAGAAAACTTTTCTTAATTAGAAAACATTTTCTAACTTTAAAAGAAAACTACTTTCATAATTAAATAAAAAATCTTAAATTTAATTAATAAACTCCTTTTTATTATTTATTTAGAGACTTTTTTTAATTAATTGAAAAACTAATCCTTAATAAATTAGAAAACTCTTTT
The DNA here is from genome assembly GCA_028565735.1 of Pinacopodium congolense. Classification (NCBI taxonomy): domain Eukaryota; kingdom Viridiplantae; phylum Streptophyta; class Magnoliopsida; order Malpighiales; family Erythroxylaceae; genus Pinacopodium; species Pinacopodium congolense. Next base: position 3,152 of record JAOXYD010095139.1, on the reverse strand, counting down.
CTAATAATTAAAAAACCCTTTTCTTTAAGTAACAAATGAAAACATTTGTCAAATTTAATTAAGAGAAAAATCTTTTCTAATAAATTAAGAAACTTATTATTCAAATAAAGAAACAATTTCTAAATAAAATAATAATTTCTCTAAATAAAAACAATAAATTTAATTTATTTCAATCAAATTAAAAAAATTAATTTAATCAAGAAATACCTTTCTTAATTAAATAAAGAAAACAACTTTTTTCAAAATCAAAGAGTCAAATTAATTAATAATTCCAATCTAATGAAAAATATAACTAATTTTAATTCTGTAAAACAATTTTCTAAAATTTAATTAGGAAAGAATTTAATTATTAATCTTAATATAATTAAGGAAAATAATTAATATAATTCTAGAATTGATTTTGAATTTAAAATTATTTAAAATTCTATTTAGAATAATTAGTTTGATTTAAGATTAATTCTTAAATTAGGATAAGCTATCCTAATTGCCAAACCATCTTATTCCTACCTTAGGTTACACTAACCCCATAACCAAACGGACTTTATTTTATTCCTAGGATTCCTTATCCCTGTTACCAAACAACCCTTATTTCAGACCTAGGATAGCTAATCCTTACAGCCAAACACAACCCTTCTTCCTTAAAGAAACCCTAACCTAAAGGGAGAAAACCTAGCTGCCATCTTAACAAATTGTCGCCACCCTTCTGCCGCCAACCACCAGTGCCACCGCTCTTAATCTGTCCTACTCTAGTGCCATCGTCCTTGTCGTCTACCAAACAATCTTCTGCCACCTCTCAATCCATCAACCGCATTTCTACCAACAGCAACCCTTGCCACTGGCGCACCCTAATCCATCTTCTATTGCTGCCAATAGACATGTTTCGCCACCCATCTTCGATTTCTTACTGTCGGTTAGGAGAGCAGCATCTCGCAGGCATTAACTAGCAACCAAACAGCCACTGTCAGACAATAGACAGCCACCAACAGTGCCGCCACTGATGTCGTCACCTCTAATGGACAGTATCCACTAGTCCCAGCCAAGCCATTCACACATCATTCTCCAGCGGCGACATGGCTTCCCCAAACGCCTTCCAAATAGAGGTAGTTATAGTAATAACAGAATAAAAAGAAGGGCAAGGGATTATTCCAGAAGTTTGAAGGTAGAAACGAAACAAATCATCTCAATTTTGATGGCCAGAAACAATTTCCAGCCAATCGTAAAGGGGTTTCCAAAACTAAAATTTTTTACGTCCATAATCAGATTTATGCCTAGGTGCTACCAACCATAAATCGTAAAGACAACACGTGCATCTTATTTGGAATAACATATTTGATTTTCTGAAATAATAACGTATACATAAGTATGAAGATTGATTAACAATTAATCAACTTTATTGGCTTCAAAAATTGAACGGCGCTAACCTTCTAACTCCCTTTTTAGAAATCTTGAAAAATTGAGATGGGAATTGAAAAACAAGCAGCAAATATATCCAGAAACTCTTTAAGGAAAAACCAAAAAAACCCAAGAAGTAGACAACAGAAATTCATGTATTTGCATAAAGCAGAAGAGGGACGACAGTTGGTAAAAGGCAACACATATTCAGAAGCACTTTCCGAATACACTTTTATGTATTTCTAATGACGGGATTTCAATATGAATACTTTATATTCAATTTCAGAATATAAATAAATATTAAATAATAATATGATTCAATTAAATTATAGAATAAAGACCGCTTTAATACTACTGTTGAAAAATTGAGAGGCGATTTAATCGCACAGTAAAAGTAAAAACAATACAAAATAATTTTTATGTTCGTTCGATTTTCGTAAAGTCAAGATCTCAATATTCTATAATAAGATTGAATCGCAAAAGTAATAAAGCATGAATCTAAATTTGTAACTTATTTTGTAAGTTGATCAAAGTTTTCGTCTTCTCGTATCCATCCTGAAAAAAGTATTTGAGTCGCACAAATGTCCGGCCTCTAACGGTATTTGCAAATCAACTTCAGAGAGACTCAACAATTGAGAAGAGAAAATAAAGAGTGCTAGCCCATCTTATGTCTCTTCTTAATTATAAAAAACATGAGATACTTTTTAATATTAAAATTAAATATAATTACAATTAAAGTCTAACTTTAATTATAATAATTATTTAATCTTATTAAAACTAAATATCATATGTTAGATCCTGAAGTTTCTAAAACTTGATAATTAGGTCCCTAACATATTGGCAATGATAATAGATTATAATTATAATTCACAATTAGAATTACATAAATTAAAACTCCTTTTAATTCATCTTTAATTCTCCAATTAAACAATTTATAATCATAGTTCAAGATTGACTTCTAGTAACATGTCATGACCACTCAAATATTAGGAATGTCAAAGTGGTTTTGACTTAACCTGTTCGTGCATAATTTTTCTGTATAATTCAATCCTTTCGTCATACAATATTCCAATTAAATATAGAATATGGAATTAGTGTCTTCTCTGTTTGAGTCCAATTATATTAGTTCTCCACTAGTAGTAACTGATTTTGTTAATGACATTTGAAAACTTTTTTCAAAGCGTCATTCCACCTTAGCCAAGGATTTCATAAATCATTACTAATCGAGAATAACATAACATTTTTCCTAATTACTTTAGGGTGACGAATCCTATATTAATAACTCAACACCTCCATATAGTTCATGCTACATCCAATGACTACCGAGTGAACTATCTATGACTAGAATAAGTCATAATTTGTATCAAAACATAACAATCCCTACACAAGAATACTTTGGAAATCTCAAGTCTAAGGATCACTTATAAAATCATCATAATGAGTACTTCCATAGACACACAAGTAATGTTCCATATGGAATACTCATATTGGGTCAGTTCAATAAACTTGTTTTCTAACAAGCATCCACACGTCTGTTTAATTATCTTCATACTTTAGTTTATGAGATTGACTACTCCCTTCATAAGAAAAAACATAACTTGTTCTAGTCTTTCTGCTCTATTAATATCCCGTCTTATTAGAGTAATCACTATGAAAAATTTAGGGATAATACTTATATACAATATGAATCTTATAATTATGATCTCTATCATAATTTCACTTGTAAAATATATTTATCTCATGAACTTTAGCTTATACAT
>JAOXYD010095128.1:0-11892 GCA_028565735.1 Pinacopodium congolense | reverse complement strand
TGGGATCCCACTTGCTGGTTTTGTTATTTTGGGTATGAGAGATGTCGTGAAGTTGAAGAAGGCCAGCAAGAATTTTTGTTTTCATTGTCTGCTCACTCGCATATTTAGGGATGCTGGTGTTCCCTTGGATGGTATCGATTTTGAGGATTACACAGACAGGAACATCATCAATGCCAGTGTCCTGAAACTGTGGTACTTATTTTATCGAGGCGGCATATGGCGTAGACTGAGAGACGGCAAGCGCGCACATGAAATATAATGAAAAGAGATGCAAAAGTTCATACAACTAAGTTTAAACCACACAAACAATACTTAAAAGACCTAAAAAAATCTAGAATTATACTATAAAAAACATTTATCAGGTATCCTAAGTATGATAGGGATGTCTCAATCCTCCTCCATTTCTAACACTAAGAAGTTCATTAAAAAGGTAAAATTAACATTAATAATAACATCTTTAATGAGTTTCCTAGGATATGTGATTGATCAATCTCAAAAAAATATAGTGTAAATGTCAGGGGTTTGGGCTCTATTAGTCTAAATTTCCTCAAAATAGGTAAAGACATTAAGTTAATACATCCAAATCCATTAAGGCCATTTCTATGCATAAGTCACCAATAATGAAAGGAACAGTGAAACTCCATGGATGCTTTAACTTTTGTGCAAATTCTTTAATAGAATTGTTGAACTCTCCTTATTCAACCGAATAATTTAATATTCTTCTATCCTTCTCTTACTAGACAAGATTTCATTAAAAATTGCCATGCAAATGTTTTTGTGTTAATGCTACAATAAATGTAATGTCAATATATCGTTTCTTAAAAACTTCTAGGAGTCAACTAAACATGTTATATAATTAATTATCTTTAATCCTTTAAGGTCCTCAATTATATTGAATTGGTTATCATCAACAAATAACTTGGGACAGTCCTTTTTTTTAATATAGATGGTAACTTCTTTTTCTCCTTACTAGCCTCTTGAACTACTTCATATTCTTTCTCATGTGGCAATTGTTCCTTATTCTTCTCAGTTTCTTACAACTCCTTACCTTGTTTTTAGGGAGATAGCCTCAGCATGCTCTTATATATTGGTTATAACCTTAGCATGCTCTTGCAGATTTGCCTCAATTGTACTAGGTAACGAATAGAGTATCCTCTTCCTCATAAGGTTTGCTATTTTGATTTTTATATTCTCCAAATTTCTACATGAGGCTTCTTGATTTTTCATTTTTATCTCTTGACTTTATATTCTTGATTCCTGGCTTTGTATCATCATGTCAAATATAGAGATGTATTTGGATAAAAATTCTTCTGAATTGAACTTCTCCTACTATGCAGATGTAATGGTTTTAATATGAGAGGTATTTCTCTAATATGGGTGCTTTTGATATAATTCTAATATGTAATTTAATATACCTTCACCTCTATTTTGATGCCAAAGTTCTTAATTTACTTTTGTTACGAGTGGAAATGTAGGTTCAATTCAAAAAACACAAAATACTAGGGGAAATAAGTTAAGAATGGAAAAGGAAATAAGTTCAAGAACTTCAACAATAAGTGATCAATGATGTCATTCATCTCTATTAAACAATCGTTAATGATTGACTACAAAACACTTTAATGTGGTCAACAAATGACACTATTTATGCTCGACATTAAACAATTTTAATGTTTTAGAAAAGTTTTCAATATAGAAACAAAGGGATCTTAAGTCTTTTCACTACAAATCAACTTAAAAACTAAATAGGAAGTATTTAAGGATAAGTCTTTCTTTGTACACCATTTTAGTAGCCACCTAGCTTTCTTTCTTTTTCCCTTAGGATTAAGAATTTACCTTTATTTCATCATTAGAGTTGAAATACTTATAGAGATTGTGTTTTAACGGTGCAAAACTTTACTTTCCTTTGGGTTTTTACTGTTTCTTTCTTGTTCTCTTCTTTAGTTTTTATATTACTATGTTTGGATGGATTTTGAATGTTTACTTAAACTTTAGAATAATGTTAATTCAGTTTTTCAATCATTGATTTTCATAATCTTTGTTGTTTATCCTTTATAACTTTGATGATTTTGTTTTTTATTTTTTTAATTTGAATATTCGAGGCTAATATCCTTGGTTTGAAAGATATGAAAGGCTTAAATGAATTGTGATTATAAGATAGGGAGAACTATATTCTTGGTCCTTTATCATTAACTAATTCTTCAATTAATTCCTATAACTTCATAATTTTTTATTTAACTCATACACCTTTGCATTTGAGAGCAATCTAGTCCTTCCAATAGTTTCTGTTAATAGAAGTCTAATGTGGAAAACAAATAGGAGCCACGTAATGAATCCAAAAAATTAAACAAGCTTATTTAAACCCTTAATCTTCTATTTTTCCAATGCAATCTTATGACTTCAAAATTTTCTATTTTAGACCTATACCTTTCTGTTTGACACCAATGAAGTCCTTCAATTAGTTCCTATTAATGAAAATCTAACATGATCGAAAAAAGAAGACATGCAAGAACCACAAAAGTAAGATTAGATAATAAATTTGTATCTTATTTTTTATTAGAACATTGGGTTATGGAAGGATTAATTTTTACGTTATAACCATGTGTAAATAGAATAAGTCAAATGACTTTGATATTCCTCTTATTTGGATGATCATAACATGTTATTATGCATCAATCTTGATTTATTCATATATAATTAATCTACTCAATGATTGTAAATAATTGATATCTTATAAAATTGAAAATAATAATTTTTGTCTAAATAAGAAGAAGATTATTTAAGAGTAATTCCAATTGTAAATCATTAATATGAGAAAAATGGACGTCAAAATGATACTAAAATTTAGAACGCTATTTCCAAAAATGAAAATACTTATTTTAATGAGTTAATTTGGAGTATTAAAACTTAGAGACATATTATAATTAAGAATTACAAATTTAGGAAAATATCTCATAAACTTAAGCATTAAATTTGAGATATTTTTCCTAACATAAAGAGAATTCAAAACTATTTTGAGCGTAAGTAGAAGAATAGCTCAAACAATTATGACATGTTATGATTAATACCTAATAACATGTTATGATCATCGAAATACAAGTAATGTCAATGTCATTTGACTTCATCTATTCATATATGGTTAGAAAATATAATTTAATCCGTTCATCATCTAATGTCATAATAAAAATAAAATACAAATTTAGTGCTTATTCTTACTTATATGATCCTTATGTATCTTCTTTTATTGGTCATGTTAGATTTTCATTAATTACAATTGATGACAGGATTCAATTATTTTATCTTTTCATTAATTAAAATTGATGACATGATTGAATTATTTTCAGATGAAAAAGTATAGGTCTTAAATACAAAATTTTAAAGTTATAGGACTAAATTAGAAAACTAATTAAAGATAAAGGACTAAAAATAATATTGTCTAATTTTGTGAGTTGATTACGTAACTCCTATATGTCTTTCACATCATGCTTCTATTAGTATCAACCAATGGAAGGACTAGATTGGTGTGAAATGAAAAGGCATATGACTTAAACAAAAATTTCTAAAGTTATAGGACTTAATTAAAATTTTATTTAAAGATAAAGGACTGAGAGTATAGTTGTCCCATATAAGATAGGAATTATATTTTTAAAGAGCGTTATGTTCCACATTAAGGTTGAATTAAAACTTTGGTTAAATTTCAAGAACTCAAAAGTTGTATTACAAGATTGATCACCCTACTTATAATTTCTAAATTAAAAACTAGATAGTGACTTATGATCCATAATTTTCACTAGTTGATTTCATAAGTAACAATAGGATAATCGAATTGAAATTAAAACATAATAAGTTAATCTCTAAGGTCTTGATTCATTAACTTGTATGATCCAATTTTACATGTCCTTTTTAATTACGACCTCAGTTAACTATTCCCTAGTGTTTAATAATACAACTTCTTTGAATTTAAAGTATTTTAGGTTGTCGTGTTAGTTTAAGGTATTTTCAGAACTCGTTATATTTACCTATAATTATAGGAAATTAGTATTTAAGAGCTTGGTTGTGTTTATAGGTTAACATCATAGTTATAACATAATTTATATGTTTTTGATGATCGACTGTCTTCTTTGATTCTCGATAATATCTTTTGAACTGCTTTTTAACATAATTATCTTTTTCTTGATATTTTGTGTTATTATTTACATTAATTTTATTTCACTATTTATATTTTTGTTTTAATTAAAAGAAGGGTTTTAATCAATGTTCGAAATAGTAAGAACTAAACCGTTCTCTATATAATCGATCATGACTCAACCTATTACATTGTGAGGAGAGTAACTTAGGTTACATTTTATTGGGTTAGGTTAATATTTGGTGGCGTGAGAAAACTATGTAGTAGGATGGGCAAAGTTAATCCCACAGAGAACTTTCTAGTTTCTACTATTTTTAATGCTGATTAAAAACCCTAATTTAAAAAATAGAAATAAAACGTAAAATGCTAAGAAATAGATATCTATGATAAAAATTATTTTAGAAGATATTTTTAGGATTTAAGGAAGAAAATTTATTATCAAAAACATATAAATTGTATTCTAACTAACATGTTAACCTATTGACATAAATAAGCTCTTACGTCCTAAATTTCTCGAATTATAGGTAAATTTGATAAGCTCTAAAAATACTCCCAACTAGCATAGTAACCTAGAACACTACATATTCAATGGTGTAGTATCATTAAAAACTGGGGAACAAATAACTTAAAACCATATTCATACAAGTGTGGATCAAGCAACATAAAGAATCATAACCTTTTATTAAATTATTGAGTTTCAATTACAAATTCAGTTAAGCTATTGCTAGCATTCATATTCACTATTGAAATTTATAGATCACAAGCTCATATCAAGCCTACAATATAACCCTTTGTTCATGACATTTGACCAATGTTTTGACTTAATTATAACAAAGAATATAACAACCATTAAATCGAATTCATATCTCATAATTGCAATCCACTTATTCCTTCAACATATTCTAACCCAAAAGGAAATTTTCCTAGCATATTAAAATTGACAATAATAGAAAAAAAAATTAACGAGGCAATCATAAATAAAAAAAAAAGATAAGGGAAATAAAAGGTTCAATAAGTAACTTACAATATTAAAATGGTTAAACAAATATCCAAACTCAATCCAAATGCGATAACATAGAAACTAAAGGAAGAATAACAAAATAGCAAGAAAGTCCAATTAAAAGTAAAGTATTTCTCTACCTAAAACACAACTTCTATGAGTAGTCTCAAATACCATATCAAAGAAAGCAAAATCTTGCTAAACTAAGAAAAAAACTAAGGGGTCATTTGGTATTGCTGTGGGTTGTGGTTTTTAGTTGTAGTTTTGATATATTTGTATTAGTTTTTGTGTTTTATCCTCGATTTCTGTCCTGTATTAGTATTTTGTCTTTTTCGATTTTTGTGATAAAAACCAAAACTGAAAACCTAATCTATATTAAACAAGCCCTAAGAAAAAGAAGTGGCTTCCAAAAAGGGGAAGAAAAATGCTAGTCCATATTTGTCCCATAACCTTAAATACGTCTCCTTTAGGATTTTAATTAATCTTGAAGCAAAAAAACTCAAATGCCCTTGAATCAAATGTTAAAACAAGTTTTTAGGACATTAACACTTAACAGTAGGATCAATGGCATCGATACAAGACCATCATTGAAGGACCTAATACTTGGACATTAACAATAGAATTTTTAGATATTAGTGGCATCATTGATCATAATAGTTGATGTCCCTATATTTTGTCCTTCCTTAATTCTTCTTCAAACTTGGCTTATTTCACCAACAATTTGTCTCTTTAGTTCTAAGCCTACATTTTATCTTTCGAAAAAAATAAATTAGGGCTAAAGGTATTAAAATAGAGGTGAAACCATGTTAAATTACACATTATAATTTAATAAAAGACACTCCTATCAAATTCCCCTTACACTTGAATCATTGCATGTCTTCAAGAAATGATTTAAACACTTCACCTAAAACAATATCAGTAAAAAAATAGAAAGTTAGTTAAATAAATAAAAACAAATTAATGAAATTGAAGGTAGCATAGTATTTTGATGCTAGGGTAAACATCTTGTCATAAATGACCCTTAGATACTCAATTAGGATACTCCTTTTGGCTTTCTTGAGAAGTCATTAAACTTTTTGACGCGATCGTCAATATTTTGTTTTCAAAACCCTCAATTACTTAGCTAGATCACCATTTGAAATGGCTACTAGTGTCGCTTATGAAATTCAACCAACATATTAGTCAGAAGCCAACGAAGTGAAAAATATGCCCTTTTATTTAAACAAGAACACATGATTTTATGCTTCGTACTCCTAAATTCACATGGCAAACCATATGAAAAATCTTTAGAAACTTAATATTATATATAGGGGTTATCAAATAACATGTAAAGAACTAAAAAAATGAAAAATAAAAAAGGAATAGAAATTATTCAAGTTTTGTTTAATGTTTACTAAATCAAAGACATCAATTGAAAATAAAGATGAAAATGAACAATCCACTAACAATAGAGATCATTGTAAGATGAAACATTCAAATCATCAACTTTACACCCAAAAAATAAAACAAGTGAAATGAAATTAAAACTTATTGCCCCCTCCATACTTAAATTAAACATTGTCCCAATGATCAAAATGAAAAGCAACCATGATAAGTGGAATAGGACTAGGAATAATCCTTTACTATGTGTTTACCATGGAAGGAAATGGTGAAAAAAAAAAATCGCCACCCACTTGAGTACCTGTAAACAAAGAAAATAAAAGAAAGTAAAACAATCAACTGGAAGATAATCAAATCATATCTAAAGAAGATAAAAGCATAAAAACTAAAATAATGGTTGGGTTGTCTACTAACAAGTTCTTATTTATTGTGTTTAGCTCGACCATTTTATAGCACATCAACCAATAAAATTTAGAGCATCAAGTTCTGTCACCTCCAAGGTTTGAATTAGGTACCCATCAAAGTAAGGCTTAAGATGATGCCCATTGATATTAAACACTTTCTTATCATGTAACTATTAACCCCAATAACACTATAGGCATACACTTCAATAAACATAAAAGGTCCTACACATCGTGAATGTAGCTTACCTAGAATAAATTTGAGCTTGAATGATAGAGAGAAACTTTTTGAACCATCTGAATGTTTTCATGAAATGTCTTTATCATAAAATGCCTTAGTCTTCTCTTTACAAATGCAGGCATTCTTAAAGGCATCATTGTGCAGTTCCTATTGTTCTTCCAACTATAATTTCCTACATGCACAAATAACATTAGGCCCCATGTGGCATTACTTCACCATCCAATAGGCCTTATACTTCAACGCCTCTATATGATTTCCTAAACACTAACCGATATGAAGACATCCTAATAAGTGGCTTGTATGTTGTTATATAAGCCCATAGGGCATCATCAAGGTGCAAAATCTAGTCCTTTCTATTGTGATTGACTATTTTCTCCAAAATGAATTTGATATCTTTATTATATAAATTAGCTCACCCACCTTATTGAGGATGATAATTTATAGAGACTCTATGTACCACATAGTATTTGTGAAGGAGAGCTTCAATTGTCTTGTTACATATATATGTCCCTTTGTCACTATTGATAGCTTTTAAAATCCCAAACCTAGTAGAGATGTGTGATTTAAAAAATTTTGCAACCCCTTCATAATCATCATTTTTGGGTGGCTTTTTCTTCCACTCATTTCAAGAACATAATCAAAATATACTGAAAATCAAAATAAGAGGGAAAGGCTCCCAAGAAATCCATACCCCAAATATAAAAATTTACACAAATTAATATTATAGTTTGGGGGATTTCATTATAAGATCCTAATGTACCTGTTTTTTTGACAGTTGTTACAAGTCTTACAAAACTTGTAAGTATCCTTAAATAAAAATGGAAAATAAAATCCACTATACAGGACATTGCATGCAATTAATTTTGCTTTACAATTTCCTCCATACACATAAGCATGGCAAAATGTTAAAATAGAATAAAATTCATGATTAGGTATGTACCTCCTAATCACATAATCAGCATAATGTTTCTAAATACATTGATCAAACCAAATGTATCATTAGGTATGTACCTCCTAATCACATAATCAGCACAATGTTTCTATTGACATTGATCAAACCAAATGTAGTATTTAGATTACTATTAGGAATGAATTTTATAATGTTATGGATGTTAAATGATGTTTATTTATCCTTATTTCAGGGCTTAAATGCTTAATTTACTATTAAAAGTGTTTAATTTATAGATTTATGTGAATAATTGATTGAATGTGCTAAAAGGAAGTAAATTCATCTAATTTTCGACCATCAACGATTGTCTGGCTAACCACCATTGATTTATCCGTAGGCCACCATTGAAGGAGTGAAAAATATATTGTCAATGGTTGTTTATTCATTTTTTAATGGTGTAGTTGTTCATCAGTGCATCTATCGTTAATAACCAGCAGATGTTTTTTTTTTACTTGAATCTTCAACAATTGGGGTTACAACGTGCTCCAATCTTCAGTTGCTCCTTCCTATAAATGTAGAGGTTGTCCAGAGGCCTATAACTAATCTTAGGATCAAAACTCATTTTTCTTACTTGTTTTTCAGATTAAACATAGTTTAGGTTAGTTTTCTTACTTTTTGAACAACAAAATTACATTTTTTTTAGTTAGTAATATAGTCAATTTCTAAGCATCTTTTACTCTTAAATTTGAGATGATCTAAGCACTTATCAAAGAATCTCCATAAATAGTAAAATCATCCATCAGAACTTTTTTTTTTTCATCAAGTAATCAGAAACTATACTCACCATACATTTCTAAAAGGTGGTATGACCGTTACACAAACCAAATTCCATGTAATAGTAGGCAACTGTTTCATATATACATTTGAACATCGTCTCCTCTTAGTCCTCTAAAGCTATGGCCGCCTATATATAACCTAAATAGCCATTAAGAAAGCAATAGTATGCAAGAACCCTTACACATTTAAGCATTTAATCAATAAATGTAATGAAGAATTGTCCTTTCAACTTATAGAATAATCCATACAAACCCTCGATCGAGTTTGCACTCGAGTAGGCACCATCTCTCTATTATCATTCTCCATAATGGAGATCACTGAATTCTTAGGAACCATCTGAGAAGGGGTAGATAACACTTACGTCTAAAACCTTAATTACCTAATTCTTCACCACTTCCATCATTGGTGGGTTATGTCCCGTTTGTATATGTCTTATCAGGGCAGGTACCTCTTCTAAGAAAATTTTATGCATGGTAAATAAGGGGATAATACCTTTTATATTTGTACTAATCCTCGTTAATGTCATCTTATATTCCTGAAGTACTAAAAAAAGCTTCTCTTAATGGTAAGGAGAAAGATTATTAGCAATTATAATCGGTAGGGTGTTCTAGTCCCCCAAAAAATGGACTTGAGATTGTTAGGTAATGGCTTCAATTCTACCTTTGGGGCCTACATAACAAAAGGTAACAACCAGCTAGTAACAATAAGTAAATCTTAAAATTAGGTTGGATACTTGCCAAATTTAATAGCAATCATATTTAAAGAAGAAACCACTTTATTCTTCTCCTTTCTTGGGTTGAACTTGTCCTTTATTTGATTATATTCAACAGAGTGGTCAAAGCTACTTCAAATGGATCACCTAAAAAAAGAAAATACAACTTTTCTATCAACAAGTCAATAATATCTAGCTATGGTGGGTTATCGTATAACATCAAAGATGTTGAATCTTATCACTTCTACATCATATTACATGGTCAACATTAAACTATAAGCACTAATTTCTGTATGAGTTATCTTTAAGAATGGTCTTGCCAATAGAATAGGCAATGGATTGGAAGATTCCACATCCTACATATCTAAAATATAAATATCTGTAGGAAAAAATAAGTTCACTCTAACTCTTATGCAAATGGATTCCATAGATGGAAATTTGTAGATGAATGAGAGATTAAACCATAACGTTCACATATAATCTAGCTTTTCTTAGCAAGACTTAAACCTTTCTTTATACTCTATATATAAGGCCATCTTTGTTCTTTATTAGCACATCTATTTGAGATGCTAATTCACTAAATTATTTACCATATTTTCTCTAATAGGCCTTTTGGGATTCCAATTATTTTGATATTAAAAACTGTTGGTGTCCCTCTCCTCAATCAATATATATGCTTAGTTTGGCATCTTCCTCATGAAATTTCCTCTCGTAACTTTGTCTATGGTGCTACTCACTCATTTGTGGTGTAACTCTAATGTAAAATTTATCTACTTACTGACATAATGAAAACCCATAACTTGGACATGTTGCTTCAATATAATGGTTCCTCTCTTGTCCCTTACGTAGATTTTCATTTTTTGAATTTGGTAAATGAGGTTATCTTCATCTTCATTTTTGTAATCTTTGCATATGGGAAGATTATTATAAAAAATAGATTCATTAGTTCCTCCCATGTGGTGATAAATCCTTACTATAATGTTACTAACCACATCATAGCTCTATCCAACAAGGTAAAGGGGAATAATTTTAGTTTTGTTACATCCTCCGATAGACCATTTTGCTTGCGTAGATAATATATGTCTAGTAATGTCTCCAAATGTGTGTTTGGGTCTTCTATCATTAATCCTCCAAACTAAGATGCCTTGATCATTAAAAATAATGCCATGACACATTTCAAGATTAGTAATGGTAGCCCTAATCCCTACAATACTAGCCATGGGTCTCCCATCTTACCTCTCGATGATGTATTAGAGTCTCTTCTCATTGGTCGATGTTTATTGAATGTAATTTTGCTTCCAATTGGTTCTTTATAAGCTCCTCTTCATCTACCTTTCTTCCTTAAGATAACTTAACCTCTTTTCATTGCTCATGAGCATTTTTCTTAATCTCAATATCAAGTTGTAAGTTCTCATAATTTTGCCTATAATTTTTTGTACAAAAGATAAGAACAAACATAAATAAATAAATAACAACCTAAAAAATTAAGTAAATTAAGTAAGAAATTTTATAAAATAAATATCCAAACAAAAAAATAATCATAAAAATAAGTACATTTGAAGTAATCTACACCAGTTTATTCGTAATAATACTAAGTCAAGTCTTTGGAAAAGTGTCAAAAACTTATTATGTTCTATATGTAATTAGTTATAACTAAAATTTTGAAACTAAGACTAGCTAAAGGCAAGTATATGTTTGCCAATAAGTAAAATAATTAATAAGTAACTAAGTACTATATATCTAAAGGACCCATGTGTAACTACCAAGTCACCTATGTTTCATTATTCAAACAATTCAATAAGAGCCTAAAATTAAAAAAAAATAATCTAACATTGATTAATTGATTACAACTATTTTAAATATTTAAATTATCGAAGGTTTCAAATTTCAATAGGTTAATCCCTTTATAACTTAAAGTGTTAAAATAACCTAGAACTTACTGCACTCAATCAAGACATCACTAGTGGTCATAGAAATATCTTTTATATTTTAAGCTCAAATTATCTATTTGATCCATGGAAAAATTGGAATAAAAGACCCGAATCTCAATAAGTCTGAACCTAAGGTCTTTATATCTAAGCATCCTCACAAAAGATTATAAAACATTGATTACTTTTATATTTTGTTGAAGTCATGTGTTTTGATGATGACAAAACATTACTCTTAGTAATGTTTTAAGTGTTTGAATTGTTTATAATAAAGGTTAATGCTTAAAGTGTAAGAGCATGTCTATGGAGCCTAAGGTAGAAGAGTCATCTTGAAGATAATCAAGAAGTCAAGCATTAGGTGATCAAGAGCTTGAAGATTAA
>JAOXYD010095117.1:0-11892 GCA_028565735.1 Pinacopodium congolense | reverse complement strand
TCAAACACTTAAACATTAGTCATAATAATGTTTTGTCATCATCAAAACACATGATTAGAACCACCTTGATTCAACAATTGTTATTACTAAATAGCGCTATAATAAGATTGTCATAATCTAATCATATAGATTTAGCTAATGAATCAATAGTAGACAATTATAAAATCAAGTTCATCAACTAAATAGCTTATGAAGCAGTTATGCAACATGAAACGAACTTAGTATGTATAGTAAAAAAAAGTTCGCAAGTGCCTATTTGACACTTTTCCATTAAATAGCACCATCTACTAATATAAAGATATAGCCTGATGTAGATATCAACTAAGAATATATTGGGCTACCTATTACACACTAAAATGTGAAACATTCTTCATGACCTTTCTTTTGATCTCATTCTTTAAATTCTTTAATAATAATGTCTCTTTATGAGAGATCAATAGTATATAAGATGTACAATTTTTTATATTGAATTTTTGCAACACTCACTCAATATATGCCTTTTGAGAAAGATCCAATTAGTTTCAAAATCTATTCCTGTGAATCTAAATACCAAGGATCTAATATGCTTTATCAAGTTCTTTCATGTCAAAATAATTAAATAATAGCTCCTTAACCTCATGCAATATATCCAAATCATTTGATGTGAGTAAGGCATCATCAACATATAAAGGTAGAAAAATGAATTTTCTTTTCAATTTTATTTTCTACGAAGTCAAATGAGGTATCACATCATCAAACTTTAGATACTACTATCAAGAAGATTAATTCAATGTATATATTAATATCTTCAATGTACAAACAATATGACCTTTTTCATCTTTTTAAAACCCTTCAAGCTACTTCATATAGACCTCCTCATATAAGTGTCCATTCAGGAAAGCGGTTTAAATATCAATCTAATATATCTCCATATCATAATGTGCTACTATCATCATTATCACTTTAAATGCATCCTCAGAGGATAAAGGACAAAAATTAATATTATAGTTAATCCATTCTCTCTGAGTGAAGCCTTTGGGAACCAACCTAACTTTAAAATGTTCAATTTTGCCTTAGGAATCATTCTTCATCTTATAAACAATTTTGTCTTAGGAATCCTTCTTCATCTTATAAATACATTTACAACTAATAGGTTTATAATTATAAAAGTAAATTAATAAGTTCATATAATCGATTATACTTCATAAACTGAATCTCATCCCTCATCTTATCTAGCATAAATCTGTATAAGGATCAAAAATAACTTTTATAAAGGTAACTAAATCTACTACACCACTAAGAGTAACATTCCTCATTAAACATATCATGTTTCAAAAACTTAATTGTCTGTGATCCACTATTATAAATCCTCCCTCTTTACAATAAAATTTATATTCTTTAGAGTGATTTAAATATCCTATAAAATAGTAATTAGTGGAACAAGAATCCAATTCACTTTTATAAGGATTATTTAGTACTACCTTAATGGGGCAACCCAAACCAAAGATATGAGACAGATGGTCTCCTCCCTTTCCAAAGCTCAAATGGTGTTGTTAGAACAAATATATTTGGAACTCAGTTGAGTTAAAAACATATAAATCTGTCTTCATAACCTCATTATAAAGTTAATCAGGAAAGTTATTCCTGATTTTTATATTCCTTATTATTTCCTCCTGTAAGGTGCAATTCTGCCCTTTAACCGTACCATTCTATTGAGGACTAACCTAGCATAGTAAACTGAGCCTTATTCCATAATTTTTAAGTATTTACCAAACAAATATTTTTCTTGTCTTAAAACATCATATCTATTATAATACTCACCTCCTTGATCAAACTTAACAATCTTGATTGATATTTTCTATTGGTTCTCAACTTTAATCTTAAAGATCTTAAACTTATTAAAAGCTTAATACTTCTTTAAATCAAGAATAAATATCCCTATTGAGAAAATCATTAAAAAATATTACAAAATATCTTCATCCATAAATAGTAGATAAGAAAGGACCAAAGAGGCCAATATGAATATTGTCTAATAAAACAAAATTTTAAATAACTTATATTTTCTTTATTTTAGTCATTCTACCTCTATAACAATTAATACATGTCTTTAAATCTATAAAATCAATAGTTAGAAAAATGTTTTCTTTATAAATCTCTCAACTCTTACTTTAGAAATGTGACTTAAATGTTTATACCATAATATATATATGAGTTTTCCTTTATGAGAGGTTGCTTAGCAATGACTTTGTTAGTAACATAAAAAGAAGCATATAAATCATTAAGAATCAAGCATATTATATATAAATCATATGACAAGAAGGTAGTACCAATATATTTTGCATTATATGATAAATTTACACAAAAGTTATTAGTCATAAAATTTTAACTTCCTTTACCCAAAAAATAAAACATAAACAATTTTTTTGTCTAAATGACAGTATACAGAATATGATAAATAAAACAATATTAAAGTTAATATTTAGGTTCAAGCATACAACTTATATGAAACTTATATAGACTTCTTCATCATTGCTCATAATTAGGTTTAACTCGTCTTTATTTGGCTATCTCCTAGAAATGAACTCCTACAGTGTAGAAACAACATAAGTAGAACCTCTACTATCTAATCATCAAGAATCAAATGTGACTATAACAACATTAAATTCATGAATAATATAAGCTAAAGTGTTACTTGATTATTGTTTTTTATCTTTCCATTTTTTGAACTTTATGCAGTCCTATTTCTTATGACTCTTATTCTTATAGAAGAAGCACTCCATATTCTTTATAACATTACTATAGGTCCTCACTCCACTAGTCTAACCAACATCTTTAGGTAAAAGGCATTAAAGAGACTTACCTTTGGCCTTCATGTCTTTAGCGTTACCTTTAAGTCTGGTAGCAATAAGGCCTAGATGAGAAGTGTTTTTTCTTCCTCCATTACACAATGGAAATCGAGGAATTAATGTTCTAAGTCTCATCGTGAGTGTTAGCATTGGTAACAAGAATACCAAACTTAA
Source organism: Pinacopodium congolense (assembly GCA_028565735.1). NCBI lineage: Eukaryota > Viridiplantae > Streptophyta > Magnoliopsida > Malpighiales > Erythroxylaceae > Pinacopodium > Pinacopodium congolense. The sequence continues at coordinate 8,893 of JAOXYD010095117.1, read as the reverse complement.
GAGAAATTGTGTTAAAGTATTAGTGGATAATGCAAGCATCAAAGCTTCAAACCTACTCCATATATGCACCATGTTAAGGATATACTTTCTTACTTTCCATATCCTTATATATCTAATAGAGAAAAGCTCCTTCATTGGAAATTTGACAGTGAAACTAATTAATTAATGATCTTATCTATGTAATTTCTCTTGATGTGATACAAAAGACTACTTTCGACAATCACTTAGCCCTTTAATTTCGGCATTAGTAGAAATACGATACATTTGAGATACATTGTTAAGAAATTCTTTAACTATAGTCACTACAAGTCAACTTAGTATATGGTTTGGAATAGACTACTTAATGGTTAAATGAGCCAACCTATTTGACTATTCTCAAGCTATATAGGCTACTTCCTCAATTTTTATATTAGATTATTTGATTAAAGGTCGTTTTTTTTTCATAGCCACGTCAATGTCTACTACCTCCAAACAAACTGCACATCTTCATTCCATTTCTTGAAATTAAAACCAATTAGGGTTTCAATAGTAATAGTATAATGTGACTGTTAAACAGATAATATATTTTATCATTACTATAAATATAGGATAATAACAATACTAAAATCTATAAATAGTATCTATATTGAGCATCTTATCTAGTATATCATGAAACATCTATAGGAAAAATACACAATCCATATAGCTAAGACCTTCATATAAAAGTAATTAGACTACATACCATCAATTCTTATGATTCTACCATAAGTGGGTATACATATCACTCAAACAATGATTTTCTTTCGTTACACGCCTTTATGCATATTTTTATATTTCATACAAGACAAATATTTGTAAGCTAAATAACTTAAAACTAGAGGTACCCTTTAACATGTAAGTAAATATGGTCTTAATACCAATTTGAAATGCCCCTTTAGTTTCTACAATCTTATTGGCACTTCATCACTTCACAAATACAAGGAATACACCTATATGTTATCTTTATATTTCTGATATGGCATAAATCACTTGAACAAGCTTGTTAACTTATGAATAAGCAACTAAAACTTTCAGTTAAACCTTATTAATTTTATTCTAGGTTATGTGAACAAGATCTTTCTACACTCTTTATAATGCATAGATCTTTTAACGGATCAAAGGAAACTATATATCTAAAAACCTCATTCAAGTAGGTATAGGAAATTTAGCACTATTTATAAGTAACCTTATTAGGTCTTTCTATCAAAAGCTCAATAAATACTTAACCTAAACTAAATGGGATCAATTTTGTTCACTAAACTTCAATCCACTTAATTAATTTCTAACCTTAAGGAAAAACCAACTTTACAAAATGTCCATATGAACATGTCCTCTATGTGAAGAAGGATGAGCATAGAGATATCTTAATTATTTGCTTGTATGTGAATGCTTTAATCTTCACAAGCAACAATGCAGAAAAGTGCTTTTGACCCTTCTAAAAGCCGAACCAAACGGAGGCTTATTCATATTCATATTCTGTTCATTGTTTATTTCACATTCAATTCTAACCTTATGGTTAGATTCTGAATCAGAAGTTATAGGATTATCATAACCATGGTTATAATATATTTCAACATTGTGTAAGTTTCATTCTTTCATGAGGATGAGCGTTGACAACGTGTCCTTGTCATATTGTAAACTTAACTCCTTTAAATATTCTGGCGGCTCTTCAAGAAACTTATACTAGATGGAATTAACTCTGTGTCCTTTTTTCTTTTGACACTACCTTCAATATTAACATACTGAGTTCATCAACAACCATATGCCTCTTTTTCTTTGCCTTGCCCCCTACATATCTTTTACTGTTTCTAGTACTTTTCAACATTTCATTATAGTGAAATACAAAATTTATCATCATCTACAAAATAGTACAATTGTTTCAAGCCCCTAAATATATCCATTGTAGCTGCTATCTTTAGTTTAAGTACACACTTGAAACCATAGCAATAAGTATTCATTTTTCACGCTAAAAAAAATATAAATAAAGTTAATTATAAGGAAAGCTAAGAAGCCATTAGAAGTATAATCACCACCTTGATCTTCAAGTAAAAAAGTAGACAAGGATGAGACAAGTCTAACCTAAAATTATATATTTTTCTGATATAAAATTATTATAATGATATAGAATAATATTTTGTTTTTGATTCTAAATAAATATGGAATACACGACATCATTTATGAATACTAATATAACAAATTAATTTATCTCAGTATTAAAACAAACGTGAAATTATATCCTTGATAATAGAAGTTGATAGCCAATAAAAACCAAAACAACATTGGCAACATTTATCTTAGTAAACCTTATCCAAATAAATAGATTTAAGAGCGGTAGCTATCATACAAACCCTCTTATATTGCTACCATGTTTTTGCTCATCTAAAATCAATGTCACATATAATAGACAATTAAATTATAAAATAAGAGTAACAAAAATGAAAATGGGAATTGTTAAATCATTGAAACAGGTCCTAATATGATATCTAACTCTAGGTTGCTAAAAGCCAATAGATTTCTCATTATAAAAAATCAGATTACTCAAATTTGAGACTTACCTACATATCGTAGGAATTGGATTAAAAAGCATGCCTTCCTTTTAACTCGCCTAAAGTCCCCGCTGGAACCTTCTTGTGTATTCTTCTTCCATTAACGCATGCATAACCTCTAGGTAAGGATTAACATCAACACACTCACTTTCAACCCTTTAAGCATTTGGGGTTCTGAGGTAGAATATCAAACAATCAATGCATGAATTTTTTGGGACTTACCCACAATAAATCCACCTAACGAACCAAATCTATTAAAACTACTAAATTATTACAAAGATATGGATCTTCCTTTCTTAGCAGCCTAATATAAGAGATAACTGCTATAGGTGACGAGCGAAAATACCAGATGCACAGGAGCGGCAATCTCTAATAGTAAGAAGCCAAAACAAAAATCATCAAAGATCGAGAATGCCATCTCAATCAAGGAGCAAGAAAAGTCCAATAGTTAAAAATGGATTAGATGTAAGGTGACAAATGCTAGTGGCAATTACAGAGAAGAGTAGGTGCATATGACCAAGAAGCTAGCCCAGATGAACTAGAAGAGCAAGTAAAAAATGGACCAGTAACAGATACTGTCAATACTTAGGTTAAAAGAGCACAGTAGTGAACTTTCTTAGGGATTTTGGACATTTGATCATAGTTTAGGGGTTTGTCTAGCAACTTAGGGATTTCAAATAAATATAAGGATTTCACATAAATTTAGGGATTTGTCTTAATTTGTAATTTTTAAATTTAATTAATAATAAAATAATAGAATTAATTTTAATTACGCATTAATTGCAGTAAATACCTTAGTCTATGTGGCAAGCTTATTTGGTGTTGATCTATCAAATGCATTTACTAATTGGACAAACACGTTAGCTAAGGTAACAGGCATATTAACGGTGGGCCAAAATTGAAAATAATTGAAAGTTAACGCATTTGATTGTTAATTTTTAAAATTCTGACTAGTATTGAAATTTTGAGGAAACTTTGGGTATTCTTTTTTAGCAATTTGCCTTATATTTATAATTAAAATTAGTCTTTAACTATAATTTTTCTTAATTTTAATGATAAGAAAATTTTGATTTTTCTTATACAAAGAAGAAGAAAGAAAGAATATGTAGATTATTCTTATAATCCATTTTAAAAAGATGTTTTTCAGTTCTCCTTTGGTTCGATCTATGGACATTATTAGATGTTAGACACTTAAATCGCTTATGATTAACATATTCATGAAAAAGGGAAGGAACTTCGGAAAAGAAAAATAGGTTTGTCTAAATCTTTTTATTTTTCATATTCTATGTTTCAATTTAAATATGATAAATTAATCTATAGTAAATCATGAAATTTTTCTGTTGTGTTAATGATGAGATCATTGTGTATTTCTCAACAGTTCAAGCAAACTAAATTTGTTCTTTCATTGTTAATGTTCCAAATTATGTATAATCTATTTTTCTTAGATAGAGTATCTATAAGACACCACCATATGATTAATAGAAGTTTGTGCTCCAAATGAATTTGTTGGTTGTTGCCATTCAATTCCATATGTTACTATTTTGAGAAATCTAGAGTTTCTCTGTCCTATTATTCCATCATTGAATTTAGGTTACACAATTATTCCTTCACCATAATGAGGTTTGTGATGGTTTTCTAATTACTAGTTTCCATACATTTTAATAAGAAAATAAAATCTAAGTTTTCTGTTCATATTTAAAAAAATCGTAAAAATATGAATGATGGATGACTCAGTATTAGCAGTATCATTGTCGAAAATGGCATCAGCACTACAACCCATAAGATAATTCAATATAATTAAAAATTCATTTTACAATCCTAAACTGAATTTAGGGTTACAAAACTTATCAACCATTGAGCGGCATAATAATATCAAAAGAATGTATCATGATTATTAAAAGAAAATTATGTATTATTCTTTTTCCTTTCTTAAGATTTTTCTATTTTTTAGTATTACTCTTATAATCAGTAAATTTTTACATTGCAATTTAGTAAAGTAGAGCTAAATATCATTATACATTAGAATTCAAGTAATTACATATAAATAGTGCATTTATTGAATCTAAACCACTATACTTTTTTTCTTAGGAAATAATTCTTATTTTTTATTTAATGAGAGTTATAGTAGTAATATAACATGGATTAAAAGAAAGTAAGCAAGCAATATGGCAATGAAGTTAAACTGATGGTTAAGGGAAATTTGAATGAGGCTAATATTGGAATCTTTAGTAGCAAATGATGATATCTAAGCTGTAGAATGCATCTGCTAAAGAAGTGGAAGCACTCACCCATAAAATGGATCATTATGAGTAAAATATACAATCAAGTAATCATTTTAGTGATAACATAGAACTATGTGTTAATATCAACTTAAGTGGTATTTAAAATTGAGACACTTAAATTGATATTGAGATTAAGTTCAAATGCAATTGTTAATCTAATTATTTTAAAACATTCAAATAAAAAATATTTTTATTGAATTAAAATAATATTATTGGCCATGAAAAATTAGGTTTTAATAATAAATGAATGTAGAATGAGAAAGAATGGAATCAAGTGTCAATGTTAATAGATCGATAGATTGGATAACGATTATTGTTCTTTCAATGGCATACAAACAAGGAGATGAATTATATATGTTCATTTTTTATTTTATTTAAAAACTAATATATTATATTACCTATTTTGATGAATAAATATAACAAATTCAAATAAAATAAATATAAAACAAACATAATAATTTATATAATTTTTTTATTCCAATAGTTAAAGAGGAATCTTTACAATTATCTTGCCTTTTTTTCAATAAGTAAAGAGGAATCTTTACCATTGTCTTGCTTTGTCATAGGTGAAGAGCAAGATAAAACCACCCTTGCAATGTGTGTTCCAAATAATTTTTTTTAATTGTTACAATAATACAACCATATACTACTCAAAACCTACTTTTCTTACTCATATCAATGAAATAAGACTTAATATATATTATGCAATATACACACTATTTATTCTCTTAAGGCTCTTAATAACTCTTTAATATACCAAAATTTCTTCCCATAATCAAGTCTATTTATACACAAACAATAACATAAAAAATCTTTGTATACACAAAATCATTTAGGCCAAAATCAACTATCTGAACATCCTGTAGCCATGATATCGACTAGCCAGTCCTAATTGATCAAAAAGTCTCTTATGACTTTTGAAAGTCATTATTGGCTAGTTAGTCATGGCTCATTAGTCGATTCATTAGCTAGCCAATGTTTTAACCAATCGGAGACCACCAAATGGTTTAACCAATTAGAGACCACCAATTTTGTTTCATTTAGACACTTTGCCTAGCTAATTTGATCCTTAACGTAACTTGAAAACTTCAACTTTTAATTATTTACAGATAAAATACACTCTTTTGATAAAAACTTAATTAATAACTGTTTAAAAGGTTTCTTAAATGGTGTTTTAAGGATCGAAAGGGTTTTCTTTAAATCTTTTCTAATTATGATAAAGTATATGCAATATAAGCTAATTATAAATCATTATACATTGACTAAGGCCCTAATTCATCAAAATGACTGAGATAAGGTTATAAGAAAAATTATAATGGTATTACACATAAAGCAACTTCATTATTCTTATTCTCGGTTCATCACTTGAATTTCTTTAAAAAACTCTTTAAATTTTATTTGATGCCCCACTTTTCTTATTGTTATTTTTTGATTACTTTGCCCTTTCATTTAACTTAATCCTTGACAAATTAACATACTAATATCACTAAAGATTAAAATATTAGAATTAAAATGTTTTGTTATTACCAGAACTATAGGTTAGAATCTCGTTTGGTCCAATAATCACCTTTTAGTTATGATAAAATATTTGGGGAGATTGAGAAAAATATATGTTATTGAATAAACTCAACCATATCAAATTCATATGTAATGCATGATCTCTCTTGATCCATGAACCATTTATTTATAAAAATTATGTTTTGATTTTGGTATTATTTTGCGTTTTTTGTTAGCATTAGAAATGATATGTAGTATATAAAGTTATAAACATTAAAAGGAAAAAGAAAAAATTCCTTCTATTTTTTAAAAAATTCTATCATATTACCGAAGTTCTCACCAAAGCATTCATAAAATCAATGATATAGTTTATATAAAGCTTATAAACCAATTTCAAATATCAATCCATATTTCTCCTTCTAAATACATGTAATAATGATTTTTCCCTATAAGTATATATGCTGAATCAATATGATAAAATATTATAAATATGAAAATAGGTAGTTATCTTGTTTATGTACTTCTAATGGTTACCTCCTTTTCTTCCTTACTTGATTCAGCAATTGATTTTTTAATACCAATTTCCTTTCTTAAATCATATGAGGGCTTTTAATGATTTTTCTTTTAAAATCAATTGTTACATATTCCATTATTGTTAGAGGTTATATTAATTTTTATTATTCAATTTAAGTTATTTAGTTGACTTACAAGAAAAAGAAATCAACATTTTTATGTACCTATAAAATTTTCAATCCTTAATCATTTTTCAATTTATATTCTTTTGAGTCTACTTAAAAAGTGTTGTTTTAAAGAGAAATTTCTATGCATATGTTCAAAATCACCATAAATATAACATCCAATAGTTCCATGATAGAAAAATCTATAAGAATAGGGTCTGTATGCATTTTTAGATCTTAATGGATGATATGAGTAATTTAATACCCTATAGTTGATATGTAGGAGATTATAAGCTTTCCTTATATGAGTATAAGACCTAGCATATGAATTGGAAAATAACATGCTTATCTAATTGAAATATGGCATATGATGAATAGGAATTTATGTAATTCCTTCAAACTTCAATCTATAAAGAAAATGAACTTGACTATATTATTGAATTCTCTTTTAGGATGAATTTTTATGAAATTTTGTGCCTATTCTTGCTTAAAATTGCATATCCTCTAAGTCCATTTTTTAACATACATTTTTTTGGAAAGATAAATAATCAGTTAAATAATAATGCCAGTGACATCTTTCAAAGGAGTTACAGAGAATCAAGCAACAACATTTTAGTTAGGCCATAGGCTTAAATACTGTTACGCCATCATAAAAGCATTAAGGTTACAATCCACCTATTCCTGTCATTTCACTAAATGAGTCAAAAATCTTGCCATAACTAAGCATTAACTTCCTAAATAATATTATGTCTAGGTTTCTAATGGGTTAACTACCATTGAGCCTCATTACTCTGTAAAGCTATGCTTATTGTATTGCACTTTAGACACTATGTTGGTGGTATTCCAATTTTTAGTCCTAGCCTTAATTTGAAGAACCCATTAATCAATTCTCAAACTATTCATCTTGCTAAATAAATCAAGTAAAGTTAGACAAACAGTCCATGACATGTAGTACTTTGTCAATCCCTTGGAAGGTTATACTTATCATGAATAAGTTGCATAGTTTATGGATCCTAAATGTGATTAAGTGAAGCTTGATTTTATCTAGCAAGGAAGATAAGAAGAATGGAAATTGCAGTTCTTGATTGCAGAAAATACTTGAATTTTTTTCTCTCTATAAGTGATAGACTAGGTAGTTAAGTGAGATTTTAAGGATGATTTTGTCTCTTTTATGAGGGGTTTTAAGTTTATAACACCACTATACTATATTTAACTAACTACCTTGTTTTTGTTATAAGTTACAAAATATCAATATCCTCTCTCGTATAGCTATAAAAAAATGTGCAAAAGAAAAATAAGTGATCTATATCTTCTTTATTGTTTTTACATAACCAATAAGTAGTTGAAATGCTCAAGAATTTTCTCGGTCTTATAAGAGTGTTCAATCTCTCCTTAATGGCTATCCAAAAGAAGAGAGAGTTGTGGAGGTGGGCTTGCTTGAGCCAAACTAAGTTATACCAACTTACTTTGGCATATTGAGGCAAAAACAAAAACAAAAAAACAAAAAAAAAACCAAAAGAGTTCTATAGGAGATATTAGAGTAGATACTAGATTTAGATAGAGTCCAAACCCAGTGATCTTGTTTATTAGGTAATAAGGGTGTGTTTTAGGATCCTTAGGATGGTTTTAGATGTGGAATTAGAAGCAAAATGGGATCTATATATGGTAAGAAAATCCTTAACTATCAAATTACATGGGATAAAGTTCTTGAGCATTGCAAAGTCCCATGAAGATCTTAATGTACCAAATCTAAGCTGGCCACTTAAGATTAGGATTAAAGATAGTTTAAGCATGATAAATCTACTTAAATTGTTTGAAAAATCAACAAGCAACATAAATTAATCCTTGCATGACCAAACCTGGATTTTTTGTG
>JAOXYD010095106.1:0-11893 GCA_028565735.1 Pinacopodium congolense | reverse complement strand
TAAACATAATAAGACATTAATTTAACAATTAAGCACTAAATTAGGGGTCATAATTCAACAAATTAACCATTAAAACTCTATCAATTTGACCCTAACAATGTTCTAAGCATGTGGCAATCAATTTGAATAAGAAAGTTACCGAACTAGCACTTAGATTATATTATAAAGGATAATATTACATAATGTCTTTTAATTGAAGATATAGAATCATCAACTTTCCAAAAAGAAGCAAATAGTTAAAATGAAACTTAATGGATGCAACAATGAAAGAATAAACTAATCTCTTCATAATGATAAGATATGAGAGTTGATGTCATTACCATAAGGAAGAAAACTCATTGTCGATAAATGAGTTTAAAAGATTAAATGAAATAGTGATGATTAATTAGAGCAATATCATACTAGATTGGTGGTGAAAGGATATGTTCAAAAAGAAGAAATTGACTTCAATAAAATATTTTTCCTTATGATTTAGCTCACTACAGTTAAAATAGTCTTAACAAAATGTGTTATATTTGACTTACATCTTGAACAATTAGATATGAAAACTGCATTTCTTTATAGAGGTGTTAAATAATAAATTTATAGGTTCCAGTCAAAAGCTTTCGAAGGACAAAAGAGAGAGAGAGAGAGAGAGAGAGAGAGAACTTTTTTTGCAGGTTGAACAAATCACTATATGATTTAAAGTAGGTGCTAAAGTATTAGTATAAGAGATTTAATTTCTTCATTATGAGCATTGAATAGGATAGATTGAATGTAGACACTTGTGCATATTTCAAAAGGTTTAGTAAAGATGATTTCATAATCTTATTATTATACATAGATGTTATGCTGGTAACAAGCCCCAATAATGATTGCATCAAAGAATTAAAGGTATAGTCATCTAGAAATTTGAAATGAACAACTTAGGCCCAGAAAACAAGATTTTAAGGATGCAAATTCATTAAGACTAAATAATAGGAATATTTGGTTTTATCCAAAAAAACAATTTAAAGATGATCTTATAATGCTTAAACATATAAGATTGTAAGTTAATTTCTATGCTACTTTTTATTATTTTCTAGTTATCCTCAAGTATGATTCTTAGCAATAAAGAAAAGATGATAGAGATGTCTCGAGTACTATATATATCAATAATAAAAAGTCCAATATTCTTTAGGATTTGTACAAGACTAGACATTGTATATGTAGCAATAACGGTTAACTGATACATAATGAATCTTGGTCGAGAGTATTGGAATACTATTAGGAGGATTCTCTAATATGCTAAAAGAACATAAGATGTTGCATATGTTATGAAGGATCAAACCTTTTTATCAATAAATATGTTCATGCTGATTATATAAGTGATCATACAAGAGCAAATCTACTACAAGATATGTGTTCATACTTGCTAGAGAAGCTGCAAGCTAGGTTATAAAATTGAAATTAGTTTTGGATAAATCAACAATAGAAACAAAATATATAGCAGTTACACAAGCAAATAAAAAGTAGTGAGGTTGAAAATAGTGTTTGAGGAACTTGGACACAAAAAAGAGAATATTGCTTTGTATTGTGACAACTAGAGTGTTTTACATCTAAAAAAGAATCTAGTATTTCATTAAAAAATAAAACATATTTGAATTTAATATTATTTTGTTTGTGAGAAAATGAAAGAGATAATGATGGGCATGTAGAAAATTCATATCATAAATAACTTAACAGATTGTATAACAAAGATAATCAATGTTAACAAGTCTATGTGATGTCGATTCTCATGTGACCTAGCATATATTTAAATAATAGGAAATAGTAAGATAGAAAGAATGGTATGCAGATATAATTAATTCTCAATCAAATATTTATGTAAGAGAATTGATAGTCAACAATAATATGCATTGAAAATAAAATAAACAAAAAAAGGACCATTTGGTAGCCATGATTTGACCTATCAATGGCTAGCAATTCTTCCATATAAATGGGCAAGAGAGGCATCAAAAGATGCAATATAGATATAAAGAAAAAGAAAGAGAGCAAAAATTTTCTCTTAAATTAAGAGAAAAATATTATAGATTTAGTGATAGTATCTTCTCTTGTAAATAGAAATATTATAATTTCTAATTTTTTAATAGTGAAATTCTTCTAATCTCACTTGTGGTTTTTATCTTGATTTGTTTTGAAATTTTCCACATAAAATTTATATATTAGTTTTATTTCCATTATTTTTAATTTCATGTAGTACAACCCTATTTTACCCAGACTAATTTTTCTAAATAATAGCCTCAAAAGTTTTGGTTAGTTAGAGTAGTAGGATAACTTACTTTCTTTTGTTAAACATAACATGTGTTATTTACATGCCTTGTAGCATCAATTAAAATTAGTTTTGATAGTAATCGAAAATATACAAAACAAAGCAATGTATAAGCCCTTGATTACTAAAAAAAACTGCATTAAATCTTGTTTTGTTAGACTTCAATTTTGAATCTTTTTTTGTTAGACTTCAAATACAATTAAGTGCTGGAAGATTGGAGTTCTCTGCGGCTATCTTAGAGAATATGTACATTTATATATATAGTATGTATAATACTATATTTGTAGTACTTAACCTAAACTCTCATGATACTAAATTCGTTATTCATAAAAATATGAGAACAAAATAGCAATTAAAGCATCATATTTAAAATGTTCATGGTTGGACAATTATAAAGATAATTAAAAGCATGTTAGCAATATATGTGAGATACTTAGGATAAAAAACATGAACAAATCCCAGATCTAACCATATAAACGTAAAATGTGTAGAAATTGTACCTGATTTTGTTTCCATTGATTTGAAAATTTTGGAATCCTATCACCGAAGTTGTCTTGGGTCATCTAAAAAACACAGAAAAATATAGAGAGAGAGGGAAAGAACTGTTGTAAAGACTAAAGAGAGGTCAGAGAGAATTTTGTGCTAGACATTCTACTTTTTCTAATGCTTGGTTCTTATGATGGATCAAATGACTAAACAGCCAAGTTTATATATAGCAAGAATAGGAGATCTAGCACTAGTCCTTATAGATAGGCTTTTATTAAACAACCCCATCATAGCCTAATAACTTATCTGCATACACTGATAGGGTCACATTTTCATCTAGACAAAAATTTATCTTTTATGGACCATTAATTCAATTAATTATTTTTACTTAATCCAATTAATATTGTCCAAATTAAATGCTGGAACAATTAAATGGACCATATTTCAACAAAAATATTCCAACATTCTCCCCTTATGGACAAGTATTAATTGTCTTAATCAGAATGATCAAGTAAAAGCAAAGACAAGACATACTTTAGGATCCATAGATAAATAAAGTCACACACTACTCCGTCCCATAAGGCTATCAATACCAAAAAATACCAGAAATATGCATCATATAACGATACAGTTCTAATATATTCACTCATATTAAATCACCTTACTATCATGAGTGAGAAAATGTCGTGTGGCAAACTACATAATATGAGGTATCATGCTTTGTTTTTCGATCTCAGTATCTCTTTTTTATGCTAAACTGCATTTAGAGATATTCGTATGGGATGAACACTTTTATTCCACTATGTCTCAATATATTTCTAGCATCTCGAGATAATTGTATATGTTTGGAGACATAGTAAAGGTCATACTGTAATAATTCCCAATGATCTCTAATGCGTTTACTGCACCAATTTGGAGCTATTTGAGTTACTTTCAAGTATACGATGAATTCGAAGAAAATAGAGAAGTTTTGGATGATTTTTGGAGCAAGGAAAGGCAAATGGTTGAGTGCTATAAGCTATTAACGGCACCTTGTCAGGGTCCCATTGATGGAAGCATGGTGCCATTGAAGGAAGAACACCCCACCGTTGATGGTCGATTATAACAACATCAACAGCACCCTCCAGCCCATTGTTAATCAGTAGATAAGGCGTCATTGACAGTGCTATACGTAATGTTTCATTAAATTCAATGTTGCATCATGATGAAATGATGCAAGATCAGAGCATAAACCCTAAGGACACTTGAGGGGGACTATAAATAGAAATTATATGTCACAGAACTAGGAGAGACACTAGAATCGTCATCTCCATTTCCATTCATTTTACATATGCATATTTTTGTCTTGTTTTAGAGTCTATGTCATTTTTTAGTCCAAATCTTCTGTTTTTAAGGCTTTCAAGTGCTGAAACTTTACAGAGAACTTTAGGGAGTGACCAGCTATCTGTTTGTCTTCTGTATTTTTGTTTCATAGCTTGTAAAGATTCTGTTTTTGTTGATTAATCTATGGATATGCATATTTTGACCATCTATTGTGTTCCTTTGATTAATATGTGTGATTAATTCATTTTTGGTTGAGGTTATGGATTGATTTGGGATATAAATAGGTTTTGTGGATGTGTTTTTATTGGATTGAATGCTTGTTGAGCCTCAGTTTAGCTTGATCACCTAGACTATGGCCTTAGAAAAATGAGTTCATAACCATTGCAACTTATTTTACTCGAAAATCAATCTAGCAACATACTTAAACCTAAGAGTGGACCAAATCTTAGGATCTTGTGTGAGGACACCTAGGGTTAAAGACCTTAATCTTAAGCCTCTAGTGTTTAATTCCTTGTATTCCAATTAATCTATGGACCAAGTAGGTTAATTGAGAGTATAAGAGAAAAGGGATGTCTATGACCATTAGGTATAACTTGTTTAAGTGAGGTAAGTCTTAAATCAATCCACCATTGTCAAATTTAAGAAGCTTAACCCAAATTAAGTCTGAAGCCTTAGCCATTTTTAGTCTTTAGAGTCAAGAGTTATTACAATTATTTCATCTTGCATCTTGCATCTTGCATATTCCCTTTTATTACTTATTTTTACTAATATTCAAATCAATCAAGTTCTAGATTTTTGAGTTAATTGTGCATTTTAAATTGCTTGCATATTTGACTTTCCCTTGGGTAAGATACTTGGTTTACTTCATTTTATATTACTTATTCATAAGGTTCGCTTGCCCCAATTATTAAGTCTAGGATTAGATTTTCATATATTAAGTGTTTTAATTAGAGTAGCAATAAATATAATGCTTGAATGGACCACCATTTAAGGAACTGGAAAAAATGACTTAAACGGAGATTGCTTGTAAAAGGCACTGTTTTTTACTACAACCGTTTAAGTCCCAGAAAGTGATAGCTTTTGCTCCTCTTTTCATTTTCTACTTTACCTCCTCTTACGTACCTTCGATGATCATGAAATTTTATATATTGGTTCCTTACATGACATTCTTACACATCATAAAATTTCAAAACAATTTAACCGCTAAAGGTTCATCTAATGCATTACCAAATTCACTTACACCAAAACTAATGCTTATTTAAGCATCTCTTGCTCTTCTTACTCCAATTCTTTTCCTAATTTCATCTTTTCACTTGTATTTATGTTCAATGAATAAATTTGCATGTAAACTCAATATGAACATAAAATAAGAATTTAAAAATCAAAATAGGGATGAAATGACAATGAAAAACATATAGAAATACTATCAAATACATACCTTTCAGAGACTATTCCAGGAAAACATTTAAAAGAAAGGATATTATCCTTCAATGGCTTAGTATGCTGTCATTCTTATGGTGATTTTGTAAATGCAATTATATGTTGAAACTTTATTATAGGTAAAATGTTTTGTTACTACTATATGATATGCAATTAAATTATGTATATTGTGTGTAGATTCTTTATTTAAACTGTATCTGTGGAAACTAGCAGTTTCAGTGGGGTAATATTTTTAAGATTTATGACTAGGATTGTTAGGCCTATATGGTGAATTAGTGATTAAAAAATTTCTTCTAAGTTACACAACCTAAGTTTACCAATTTTATAAATGCAGAAGCTAAACAAAAAATTTAATTTACCAAATTAAACAACAATAAAAATTTTAACAATAGGCATAAAAGAAAAAGAGTAACAGAAGAGAGACATGATATGATTTGTTCTAGTTCAAAGTTATCCACTCACTCCTATGTCTAGTCCATAACACTAATTTTTGAAATTTTTGCACTATTGTAATAGAAAATACATTGTTAGATAATACAAGTTTCTTTTTATGAATAAAGGATAACCTTCTCCATTTTCTTTTTTTCCTAGGTTAAAGAGTAACTTTACTTGCTCACAAAAACAACTCTTGAAAATATTTCACTTAAACACACTTTGTTGTATAATAGAGGTTCTCAAACACTTATATGATAAATGCTTACAAATGCCTCACAAACTCACACCACTTCACAGAACTTTGCACAAAATCACTTAGAATGCTCAAGAATAATTGTACAAATGCTTAGAAGACTTATTAAATGAAAAACACATACTAACATGGTCTATTTATAAACAAAAATTTGTCATAGCCATTGTAAAATGGATACTTACATTTAATGAATTTATCATTGCAAAACTAGTTGTTGTCCAAACTTCATGTCGTTTTTCAATAAGGTCGATCATCAAACATAATTCGAGAGGATCACTCGACCAATCTCATTAGGTTAACCGACTGATCTTGGCAATTCGGTCAATCAATTTTTTTTGGGTCGAGTGATTCTCAGCCCAAATATCTTTAATTTAATCTAAACATAATCCAAATAAATTCTAGGCCCAATCAAACATATTCCAACAAATACTAAACCATACAAAACATATTATAAAATTTTGATTCAACCAAAATTATTTAAGTTTCCAAATCACCATAACACTTTCATCTTTTTTACTTTAATCCCATTTCCAATTCAAACAAATTTGCATAACAAAATCATACATCAAGAGGACTTTTCACATACATATATATTAAAAACATATAATACCTCTTGATTATGCAATATAAATGCATATTCTAAATAATTTTTGCAAATATGCATGAATTACCATCTTCAATAAGCAATAAACTAAGTGAAACTTGAAATAAAAATTGTATAAATAAACTTATATCAATACTATTTTTCTTCTTCAATAACTTGAGTCTTCATATATGATCTTTATAAACTCTAATTAACCTCCAACACTCTTTTAATGACTTCACTCATACTTCATTCATACACCTATCTTTCAACACATTTAAACATAACAAATTAGTAATAAAATTGTTTTGTCATCATTAAAACAAGGTGGAACCTCCCTTGATTCAAGAATCTCTTCCTTTTTTATCTAGACAAAACCATGTGATATTATGGAAATAAAACATCAATAACAATAAATCAAATACCTCATGATCATCACACTTATGAATTCAATTTTTTATAAACTCACCTAAATATGTCAAAAAAAACATATAAAGAATCAAAATTCAATATAACTACCAATTATTAATGTAAAACACCTATGTTAGATAAGAATTATAACTCCCCCTCAATTCATACAATGAATCAAAGTTTGAAGAAAATTTTAAATAAAATTTTTACACCCGTTAAATGAAACATAATATCACATGCCTCTTCCCGTTTTAAGAATAGTCAAAAACATTTAAACACATTTAAAAGATATGTAAATTTCGAACTTTAAAACATAAACAACTTAAACAATTTTGAAAAATGTCATACTGAATTTCCATATATCACAATTAACTCTCTCCTTGTGATGCAAAATCTATCTTCACACCTAATTTTGGTAAATATGTTCGCTAATTGATGCATGTTGTCAAAAAACTCAAGTTTAATATTACCCTTTTGACATGATCTCTAATGAAATAAACCCTGATTTCTATATGTTTTATCCTAAAATTTCAAATGGGGTTCTTTGTTAGTGTTATCACACCTAATGGGATTTTATTAAGATCATAATCCCTACGTTGTTGTCTAAGTCACAAAACTTAAGTGCAACAACTACTAGTAGCTATATACTCGCCTTCTACTATAGACAATACAATAGAATTTTGCTTTCTACCAAACCATGAGATTAATGCATTACCTAAGAAATGACATGCACCAGATATACTTTTTCTACCTAGTGAACTTCTCGCGTAGTCAACATAAAATTAACCAACCAATTCTAGATTTTATTTCTAGGATACTAAGGTCCTAAATTCAATATGCCACATAAATATCTAAGAATGTGTCTAATAGTTAATAAATGTGATTCCTTAAGTGATGCTTGAAATCTACCTCATAAAAATACAATAAATATAATATAAGGCCTACTTATAATTAAGTAAGTTAAGCTACAAATCATACCTCGATATTACTTCACATCTACTTCTTTATCATTTTCATCATTGTTTAACTTTGTTGATGTGCTCATCGAAGTACCTAATGGTTTTGTTAGATCAATGACAAAACTTTTAAGTAAATCCCTTGTACACTTGGCTTGGTTAATGAAGATACCATCCTTCATTTGTTTGACTTGGAGTTTGAGAAAGAAATTAAATTCTCCTATCATGCTCATTTCAAAGTCCCTACTTAAAACTTAACAAACTCTTAACATAATAACTCATTAATAGCATCAAAGATAATTTCATCTGCATAAATTTGAAAAAGTAACAAATCTTGTTTTTCTTTCTTAGTAAATAAGGTGATATCAACTTTTCATTTTTTAAAACTATTTTTAGATAAAAATACACTTAATTTATCATATCATGCTTTATGTGCTTATTTTAAACCATATAAAGATTTAGATAATTTAAAAATGTGTTTGGATGTATCATGTATTTTAAAATCAAATGGTTTCTCAATATAAACTTGTTCTTGTATAAAACTATTCAAAAATTCATTTTTAACATCTAGTTGAAATAGTTTAAAACCTATGTAGGATGAAAATGAAAGTAAAATTCTAATGGCTTCTAATCTAGCTATATGGGTGAAAGTTTCATCATAATTGATTCCTTCTTCTTAGTTATAGCATTTAGCAATTAATCTTACCATATTTCTAACTATGTTTTATCATTCATCTAATTTGTTCTTAAACAATCATTTAGTAACTATTGTTGTAAAATTTTAGGCCTAGGTACTAAACTCTAAACTTCATTTCTTTCAAATTGATTCAATTCTTCATTTAAAGCTAAAAATCAATTTTCATCATCTAAGGCTTCTTTAATAGTCTTAATTTCAATTTTAGACATAAAATCAAGATGCAATAAATTTTTAAAATAAGAATGAGTAGTTACCCCTTATTGAACATCACTAGTTATTTTATTGAAGGGATCATCATTCTTGTATCTCTAATCTCTTAATAACTCTTCATCTTTCCTTTCTTCCCTTGGTTTAATGATTAGATCCTATGAGGTTTGTACTTCATCTTTTTCTTCAAGTGATAGCTTCTTTAAGTCATTGGAAAAATCTATATCATCATCATCCTCAACGACATTCTTTCTTTTGAAGGGGTTAGTCTTATAAAAAACAACATGCATGGATTCTTTTATTATTTCTTTTATTAAACACCCTACATACCTTACTAGTCAACGAATAGTCTGAAAATATGCCTTCATCAGTTTTATAATCAAAATTTCCTAGTATTCAAAATATAACACTTATAACCAAACACTCTAGGGTTTCTTACTATTCCAAATTTCATAAGGTGTTTTATCCATTTTATGTCTCTTATTAACCCTATTAATGATATAACATGCACACACAACAGCTTTAGCCTAAAAGTACTTAGAGAATACATACTCATTAATCATAATACCAGGCATTTCTTGTGAAGTGTTATTCTTTCTTTCTACTACATCATATTTTTTAGAAGTCCTAGGTGTAGAAAAATTATGCAAAATGCCTTGATCATCACAAAAAGAATAAAACAAGTCATTATTAAATTCTCTACCATGATCACTCCTAATAGATGCAACAGATATGCCTTTTTCAATTTGATTTTTCTTAGTAAAACTTACATATGATTTAAAACATTCATCTTTTGAACTTAGAAACAAAACCCATGTAAATATACTAAAATCATCAATAATAATATATGCATATGAATTACCACATATGAAGAAGTTCCAAGGGTCTAGAAGAAGTTAAAAATTTCTTGCTTGAAAATGAGCTTCTTACTTTCTTTCCCATTTGTCATGCTCCACAAACTTTATCCTTTTTATACCTTATGCTTAGAAGCCCTCTAATAAGTTGCTTAGAGTTGAGTTTGATAAAAGGTCCATGCTCCCATGTCTAATCCATCTTTGCCAAATCTAAGCACATTCTTTTAAGGAAACTAAACACTTTTTTTCATGGTTAGTCACATCATTTAAATCAACAATATAGATTTTACCTTCTCTTTTTCCTAAGAAAGCAATAATACCATCATTAATCCTCAAAACTACAGATTCATTTACTAAAAAACATACTTTATGATCTTTATCACATAATTGACTTTCACTTAAAAGATTATGTTTCAATCCTTCAACAAGTAAACAATTGTAAATTAAAGGATAGTTATCCTTACTAACTTTTTCAAAGCCAAATACCTTACCCTTGGCATCGACACCAAAGGTGATGAATTCTCCATCATTAATTTTGAATGTGATAAACTGCAAAGGGTAATCGGTCATATGTCGTAGATATCCACTATCCATGTACCATTTGTTTCTCCTCTTTGTGATCTATAAAACAAGGAAATCACGTTGATTTAGGTATCCACATCATCTTGGGTCCTTGAATGTTAACCATGAACCTATCTCTACCTCTTGGTGAAACATCTCTAATTCTATCATAATAAAAATGCGATACATGTCCTTGATAACCATATTAAGTGAAAAATAATGAAGTTTAGGTGCTATATGCATTTCTATAATTATTTCTGTACCTAAAACCATTATAAAAACTTTGTTGAAATTTTTGCCTAGGTGAAGTGAAAGTTCTATCACTAAATTGACATTGTGGGAAACTTCTAGGTCTTGGAGTGTATATGTAAGCATAATTCCTAGGTTAAGGTCTACTTGTAGATGTGTTTTTAATAGTCCAAAGTGTACATCCATTTTCTAAGTTTTTCCCTTTACATAAGCTTTCTTACTAATAGATGATCAATTACTATATCATAAACCATATTTATCATTTCCTATTTTTTTCAACACTTATCATTGTTTCTAATTTCTCATTTCCCTTAGTAAATTTCATAAATGATTCCTTAAGGGATTCTAAATCTTTCTTTAAAGCTACATTTTCATTTACTAATTCATCATTATCTTTGTTGATTAAATCTAAGCCTTTCCTAAGCCCTTCACTTTATAATTTATACTTATTTAACATTTTCAAGGATTCCATATGTTTATCATGCAACTTCTTCTTTTTCTTGGTTAGATCTTCTACATACTCTAATAATTTTTCATATGTATATTCAACTTTACATTCATTTATACTATCATTAGAGTGAGAAGAACTTAACTCATTGTGTGCCATAAAGCAGACATTTGTAACTTCTTATTTTCTTGAGTCATTTGATTCAGTCCATGCCACCTTTAATGCTTTCTTCTTAAGCTTCTTTCTTTCCATTATTTCTTTCTTTTCTTTCTTTTTGTCTTCTTGAAGATGTAGCCAATGTGACCTCAAGTGACCTTTTTCACCATATTTGAAATATGTTATGTTAGAAATTTTATTTTTAAAAGAGGGATTACCTTATCTCCTATGGATGGGAGCCTTCCATCCTATAAGTTTCCTTATACATTTTTTTATGAGTGCGAGTGTTTCTTCTCCTTCACTTCTATACAAGGATTCTTCATTTTTGTTCTCCTCCTTTCTTACAACCTTAAATGTTATGTTCTTCTCTTTGGGTGTAGCTTATACTTGCATCTCTTCCAATATCATCTCATGTGATAGTAACGATCCAGTGAGCTCATCGAGAGATAAGATATTGAGGTCTTTTACTTCTGTTAGCCCTATGGCACCCAAGAGGGGGGGTGAATTGGGTGTTTAAAAACTTTTGCGGAATTAAACTTCTTTA
>JAOXYD010095095.1:0-11893 GCA_028565735.1 Pinacopodium congolense | reverse complement strand
AGGCAAAGGGCATGGGCTCAAGCTTCACTGCTGGCATAATGGCCCCTGCCAAGACTTCTTCCATTCACAAGCTCCTTCTCTCTTTCTCTGTCTCTCTTTGGGTATGGTTTTGGGTTAGAGGCATGCTATTTCATGAGAAAAATAAAAAATATGATAGCATAAAAAAAAGATATGGAAGGAACCTTTAGAGAGCATAAACTAGATGAAGGGATTGTTGATTCTTATCTAGCTTTAACATACTCCGGGCAAGAAAAGGGCATGGGCTCAGCTTCACTACTGGCACAATGGCCCCTACCAAGGCCTCTTCCAGTTGTGGCTCCCTCTCTCTCTCTCTCTCTCTGTCTCTCTCTCTCTTTGGGTTTGGTTTTAGGCTTTGGGCATGCTATTTCATGAGTAAAATCACTAATATGATAGTAAAAAAATGATATGGAAAGAACCTCCAAAGAGCATAAACCAAATGAGGGGATTATTGAACTTTGAGAATAGCAATTTTTCTCAACAAATAGAGATGGAGAGACATATTTAAGCCATGAAATGAAGAAGACAACAAGATTTAAGCCTTTTCTTATTAACATACTTCATATTTATTTAAAAGTTAATTAATTAAGGGGACCTTTGAGGGGCCATAAAGGAGGGAAACATAGTCAAATCCTTAATAAACTAAGACAACTAAACAAGAGCAAAATTTATAAAGAAATAGGTAACAATACTAGAAAAAGTGGGTAGAAAATATTTTTGAGACTTGAGAAAGACAATTGATCATCAAAAATACATAAATTGTGTTCTAACTAAGATGTTAACCTATAGATACAAACAAGCTCTTGCATCTTACATTCCTTTAATTATAGGCAAATCAAAAAAGTTTTGTAAATAGCTCTAACTAATATAATAATCGAAAACAAGCTTTTCAAATTCAATCGGTTAGTAGCATTAAGCAATATCGAATAGTTAATTTAAGCCATAATCACATAAGTACGAATCATGCAACTTAAAGAATCAAAGCCTTAGGCTAATTGGTTAAGTCTCAATACAAATTTAATTAACTTATTTCTATTTACGGTATTATCTAGTGACAATTATACATTACATGCCTATACGTAGCATTCAAACTAGAAATCATAAATAGGGTAATCAAGCCTATAATAACCCTTAGTTATTGATATTTAACCAAAATTTTGACTTAATCCTAGAATAAACACTTATTACCCACTAAAACCCAATTCATATCTCATAATTATAATCTATATATCCTTTTAATATCTTCTAATCCATAAAAAAATAGGATTAGCATATTAAAAATAGCATAAATAGAAAATAAATTCAAAGAAAACATGATGTAATAATAAATAGAGATAATGAAACTAAAGATTTGACAATCTAGTTAACCCAAATACACGAATATGTCTATTAACGAAATAACAATAGAGTAACTACAAAAACATAATGGAAATAAGTATTTCTCTATCTAAAATACAAACTATAAGTGTATTCACAAAATACAATTTGAAAGAAAGCCAAAAGCACTAAATAAGAAGAAACTAAGAAGATGACAAGCCATAGCCAAAATAGGTAACAAAAGTTAATGAAAATAATTTGTTCGCCCTCCTTAAATATTCCCCAATCAGGGTTTTAGACATTTTTGGAGTAAAAGACTTGCATGCCCTTGTATTTTATGGCAAGACAACGTTTTTAGGGCATTAACAACACTTAATTGTGCCATTAATAATGCCATTTTGCAAGCACCTTTTAAGGTTGGATAGTAGGGGGTATCAATGATGGTTTTAGGGAGATCAATAGTGCTATTGATTCCTTCCATTAAAGCTCCAAATTTTGATTCTTTTCTAAACTTTCTCCAATTGTTCTCTAAACTTGATCTTTTTTGCTTGGAATTTATCCCTTTAGGTCCACACTTGTATTTCAAATTTTAACAAACTTAAGTAGGTTTTTATGGCATTCAAATAGCGGTCAACCACTTTGAATCACATCTTAGAATCTTATAAAATGCACTCCTATCAAATTATCCCACACTTAAACCATTACTTTCCCTTAAGTAATGACTTAAACACTCTATTTAATCAATCTCAATTAAAAGTCAAAAACTAATTGAGTACAAATAAAAACTAATCAATGTCCTTAATTTAGTGTGCAATTCTCAACTCTATCATGAAAAAAACATTTTTATCACATGCAAAACATATTTTTAGTAAGGAAGTGACTATCAATGTATAATATTAAATCATCATGTAAATCTAGTCAAGGATATTTAATACAACAAAAAAAAAATTACAATTTGAACTTAGAGTATTTAGTTGGAAGTCACTTAGTCTTTCAAGAAAAGGGTAAACATTTTTTTCTTAAATAACCCATGTTTACTCAACTAGGATACTCTTTTTGGCTTGTTCAAGATGTCATCAAACTTTTTAATGAATAGGTAAACATTTTATTAAGAACAATCTCAGTTACTTAGTTATATCACTCTCTTAAATGGCTACTACTTCAACTCATAAATTTCAACCTTTATATTGGTTTGAAGCCAGCGGAGTAAAAAATATACTCTTTTATTTAAATAAACACACTTTTTTTAACAAGATATTAAGCACTTGCAAAGAACTTAATTGTATATCATACAATTAATATCATAAATATAGGTCACTAAGCACTTGCAAAGAACTTAAAATTAAAAAAAAAATTGAGGTTAGAAAACATTTAAGAGTTGGTCAATATTTATTAAATTAAAGACATCAATTGAATTCAAATACCTTAATTAATAATTGATTAAAAATCAAGAACATTCTAAGATGAAACATTCAAACCATCACCTTTAGACTAAAAAAAAATCAAATGTACAAAAATTGAATCTTAGTTTCCTACCCTCATATTTAAATTAAACATTTCACCAATGTTGAAAAGCAAAAGAAGCACAATAGGTGGAATGGGAATAAGAATATTCCTTTGACTTATGTAGACCATAAAATTCCTTAGTGAAGAAGATTCTAGCTGATAGCACCTTACATCTTTTATACATGTTTTTATATTGATTATCTTAGGTTTAAGGGTTAATTCTATATGAGTTAGGTACATATTTGGTTTATTCTTAAATAAGAAGTTACATAAGTTGCTTTGGATGATTGTTTGTGTTTTGTAGGACTTGTGCATTTCTGAAACTAGAAGAGGTGTGGAATTAATTTTAGGACTTAGAGAATCTTTTTATGAAGTTCCACTCCAAATTTCAAGGTCATATGATAAGCCATGAAGAATGCATTAAGAGAAAAATAATAGAAATCACCATCTTTAGTGCAAGAGACATTGTTGAGACATTAGATGCACTTTTAGGGTTCAAATTGTTATGAAGTTGATTTGGATACAAGAACATCATGTAAAGAAGCCACATATTAAATTTTATGACCGTCAAATAAGTGTAGAAGGAGTTAGAGTAAAAAATGAAAAGAGAGACAAAAGCCATCAAGACCCACAACCCGGCTAAGAAACTCACATTCTAGGCCCACGGTCGTGATATCTTGGCAGAAGATATCATGGACTAGACCCATGACTGTGAGTCCAAGTTATCTAACATGAACCCCATGGAATTAACCCTCCTAGGGTTATTTGAAACCTCCTTTTTGCCTTTAAACACATCTTTTGGGCCATCAAAGAAGGGTTTTAAAGTTTGAAGCCAATTCTAAATACAAATATTTAAGTATTAAGCCTAGAAATTCACATTAACCATCATTAAGGAGTCAACAAGTAAATTTGATTCATCATAAGCTTTTCTTTCCCCTTCTCTTTGTTTATTTTTTTATTTAAACATGATTATAAACTAATCTTTTATTAGGATTTAGATTTTTATGAACTCTAAGATGTAGTATTATTGTTTATTCTTGATTTAACTTTGAATTTCCATATTTGATGTTAGGATTGTTTATAAATTTTAATGACACTTTTTATCGAATGATATGCTTATGTAAACATCAATTTCAATACTTTGATTTGTGTATGTTTAATTGAGACATCATTGTATCCTTTAGATCATTCCATGAATTGACGTAAACATCTTGCATGGAATCCTAGAAATAGGCTTACATAAGATGTTCGAGTTAGGTGTGAGCTTAGCCAAATCAATAGATTCTATAAAGCTAGATAATGCATTCAATCGATTGATTAGGATAGAGAGAACCTTTGCCTAGTTTATTAACTTGAATAGGATCGCATAACTCGAGAGTGTGTGTGTGTGGTTTACATTAAGGAATCTACCGTTTAATAAATTTAGAAATTAAGTTAAATTAAGATAAACAATGAATACGCATACATCCTAGAGAAATTAACTACCTGAATCCTAACTTTATGATTAAGTGTTATCCCATGGGAATTTTGTTAAGTAGTTTAATTTTAATGATTTGTTAAATTCTCATTATTAAACAATTAACCAAGTTACACTTTTTAAAGCTAGATAATTTAGATAGACACTTACTAGTAATAGTAGTCTATATGGATTCGGCCCTAAACTCACCTTACTTATATTACACTAAGATAGGTACACTTATCTAGTTATATGTTATAATATTATTATTGTGTGTCTTGGAAAGTTTTAATTAAAACTTAGGCATATTCATCATGCATAAGTAGCACACTTTCATACTTATAAATAATGAAATTAAAAGAAAGTAAAAGCATTTAAATGGAAATTAACTAAAATACTATTTAGAAAATAGAAAAGCATAAACAATAAGGGCATGGTTAGGTTATCTCCCAACAAGTACTTGTTTAAGGTCTTTAACTTAACCCATTTTCATGCATCATCTAGCATCTAGTAGAACTTCAAGCTTCATAGGAAAATGACAAAAATGAGTTGATAATCAGTAACATCCACCCTTGAAATTGACTCATAATAAGTAAGATGTCACATAGAGTCGGAGATGATGAACTTTATCATTTCACCATCAAAGATGGTGAAATCTTTGCCATGGACATTAATTTTGGAGTGGGATGTCTTAAGGAATGGTCTCCCAAATAGAATGGGTGATAGATTGGGGGACGCTTTAGCTTGAATGTCTAAAACATGAAAATATGCAGGGAACACAAGCTCATTCACTTGCATTAAGATATCCTTAATTAACCCTTTATGGTGAGCATCAGAACAATCGTTCAACCAAAGAATAATGTGAGTTTCTCTCAAAGGACTTAATTTAAGAGCTTTAAAAATTGAAAGTGACATTATGCTAATAGTAGCTCCTAAATCTAACATGTTAGGTTTATATCTCATGTTACCAATTATACACGGATAGTAAAAATAACCGAAATACTTGCATTTAGGAGGAATCTTGCTTTGTAACACAACTGATACATTTTCAACATATTGACCTTTTTGTCACAATCAACTTCTATTTACTTGTGCAAAACTCTCTTAAAAATCTTGCATAATGTGACACTTACTTGATAGCTTCAAATAGAGATATGTTTAACTTTACCTTATCGAAAACGTCTAAGACTCTTGTTTCTTGATCCTTTTTCTTCTCTTGCTCTCCCTTTTTCACCAACCTATTAAGATAAGAAATAGAAACTTAGTTAGTAATACAAGAAGATGTACCACTTATCTTAGTAGGCTTCTCATCTTCCTTGTTTAAAATTGTCTCCTTTTCCTTTTCTTACTTCTTTTACTCTTCACCGTTCTTCTTCAGGCTCTCTAACTCTTTTTCACTCTATAAAAAGTTGGCAAATGGATTCTCTCTAGGATTTCTCTCTAATTGACTAGGAAGTCTAATGAAAACCTAGACTTGCAATCTCCCCAAAGAGTTTACTAGTTGACTCACTTGATTCTCTAAAGTCTTTAAACTACTCCTTATTTCTTATTAGAATCAAAGAGTGTTTATAGCTGAACTTTTCACTATATCCTATAATAACATCCCACCAACTTGTGGTCATGGTTGTTGAGGTAGAGAACATATAAAAATTATGGCTACGTTTAATAGAAACCCAGTGAAAAGGTAAATCCTTGTTGTTGTGTGGTAGGAGGTCTAAAATTTGAAGTACTTGATTGTTAATTATTCCTATATCTAAAATTAGGATGATCTTTTCACATCAGATTGTAAGTAAAAGCGTAAGGATTATACCTCCTTTGTTAACCTTAAAGCCCTCTAATGGCATAAGCTTGCTATTCATCTTGTAAAGTAGGTCACATATCAGTAAGATGACTAGGAAACAAACATATTTCACATACCTTAGCCCTTCCCTTACTAATGATCACTTGTTCTACCAAGGATGTGAGATTTTCTACTTACTACTCTAACTTCAAGATATCAACTTTCTTAACTTACTATGTAGAGGATGACAAGCTATTCCTACTACCCTAGTATTGCAAGTTAGATGTCATAATTGTTATTAACATCTTTGCATCTTTCGATATGTTGGTACCAATGCTTCACCACTTTCTACGTCTATCATTTTTCAGTTCATAGGCATTAATCCATTAGAAAAATAATGAATCAATAATTGCTCACTAATCTAGTGGTTAGGTTAAATATTGCATATCTTCTTAAAGTGTTTCCAATACTTATGAAGTGACTCTCTTGCATCTTGTCTAATACTACACATATCATTTCTAATGTTTGTTGCTCGTGATGCTAAAAAGTACTCCAAAAATATTTACTACATCTGATCCTATATGGTGGCAGATCTAACTGGTAAATCATATAACCATTTCTTAGTAGCATCCACTAAGGCAAAAGGAAAAGTCTTTAAATTCAATTGATCTACCATGACATAGACTTGCTTCATTCTTGAATATGTTATATGGAACTCCTTCAAGAACTTGATTGGGTTGGTGATGTAACCTGAACCCAAAGAGATATTATTCCGAAAACCTGTGAAAGTAAATAAAGCACGAATTATTCTATGTTCAATCTCAAATTTAGGTTTATCATCAAGATAATTGATATAAAGTAGTCAAGGTTCAACGTAGGAGTTGCAAGCTCCTTTAGAATGTGTTGGTATTAAGCCATTGTATCTTCAAATTTATTTCCTAAAACATTTCATCAACCTCCTCTTATAATGGTGATGAGCTTTCACTTTCAGGGGTAGAATTATGATGAGCTCACTCAAATTGTTGAAGTCTTGTATGACCTGCCGCATAAAGAAGTGAAAATGGATAAAAAGGAGAAAGGAGAAGGCCTCTATTCTCTACAGTAAATTTCCATAGTCATAGATTTTGAGGAGGGCTATAAGACATAAAAAATAGAAAATAAGGTGATAAAGGTTAATAAATAAAAATAAAAACAAACATAGTAAAATATTAATGCCATCTCTCTAGTAATAATGTCAAAATTTTAGTAAAGCTGTTGTGGGCCACCAAATAATAAATACCAAACTTACTCTCCTAAATATATAGTAAGGTTCATCAAGGTCAATTCTAGAGAGAATTGCTTAGTATTTTTGGTATTTATAATGTTGTTAAAAATATTTATTTGAATTTAAAATAAATAAAAAATATAACTCCAGAAATTAGTGAAACTAAAATAGGGCAAAAATTATAAAGAAATAGATAACAATACTAGAAAAGTAGATAAAAGATATTTTTTGGAATTGGGAAAGACAATTCATCATTAAAAACATATAAACTATGATTCAACTAAGATATTAACCTATAGACACAATCCTACGCTTTTACTATTATAGGCAAATCCAACAGGCTCTAAAATGCCCTTAACTAATATAATAACTTAGAATAAGCTCTCTAGATTAAATTGGTCAAGAGCATTAAGAAATAATGAACCGTTAACTCAAGCTATAATCACACAAGCATAGATCCTACGGCTTAAAGAACCAAAATCCTAGGCTAATTGATTAAGTCTTAATTGCAAATTCAATTAACCTATTTCTACTTACGGTATTAACTAGTGCCAATTACATATCACAAGCTTATATCAAACACTTCGAAATAATAAATAAGCTTATTAAGCCTATACATAACCCCTAATTCCTAACATTTAACCAAAATTTTGACTTATTCCCATAATAAACACATAATACCTATTAAAACTCAATTCATATCTCACAATTGTAATCCATATATCCTTTTAATATCTTATAATCCATAGAAAATTACTTAGCATATTAAAAATAGCAGAAATAGAAAATTTTTCAAAGAAAACATGATGTAATGATAAATAGAGATAATGAAACTAAAGATTCGACAATCTATTTAACAATATTCAAAGGTTTCAATAAGAACAAGTATTAAAAATCAACCCGAATAGAAGAATATATATATATATATATATTAATGAAACAAAAAAAGAGTAATTGAAAAAAAATAATGGAAATGAGTATTTCTCTATCTAAAATACAAAATATAATAATTTCCCAAAATACAATTTGAAAAAAAAAGCCAAAAGCACCAAAATAAGAAGAAACTAAGAAGATGAAAAGCCACTACCAAAAGAGGTAAGAAAAGTTAACGAAAATAATTTGTAAAGTTAACGAAAATAATTTGTTCTCCCTCCTTAAATATTCTCCAATTAGGGTTTTAGACATTTTGGAGTAAAAGACTTGAATTCCCTTGTATTTTATGGTGAGAAAGTGTCTTTAGGACATTAACAACACTTAATTGTGCCATCAACAATGTTGTTTTTCAACCACCTTTTAAGGGTCTAATAGTTAGGTATCAATAGTGCTTTTGGTGAGATCAACAATGCCATTAATTCCCACCATTAAAGCTCTAAATTTTGATTCTTTTCTAAACCTTCTCCAATTTTTCTCCAAACTCGATCTTTTTCACTTGGAATTTATCTCTTTAAGTCCACACTTGTATTTTAACTTTTAACAAACATAATTTAAGCATTTTGATATCAAACTAGGAGTGAAACCACATTGAATCACACCTTAGAATCTTATAAAATGCACCCCTATCACATGTCATGAAGAAAATAATAATGATAGAGCAAGCATTGACATAAGGTCAAAATAGAAAATCAAGTTTAAGACGATCAAGGTTGAAGAGGTTTAGATTTTTTTTTTTTATGTTAAGTCTTGCCTTGATCTTTCCAATGCTTGAAGGCCTCAAAATTTGTATCATGATTTGCATTTAGTATTTTTCTATAAAATTCTTGCATGATCATTGTATTGCATATTAGCAATTATGTATTTAGTGCTGCATTATCTAGAGGCATTTTGTGAACAATTTTAAAGAAAATCCTCTTGATATGTCAATATGTTTTAAGGAAGTTTTTTTTAATGTGTTTGAGTCAAATCTTATAAGGAAAATGACTTCAAGATGTTTACAAATTTTTTTAATTGTATATGCTGTGAAAAAATGTAAAAATTTTTGAAAGTCCTATGGTAACCAAGAGGGGGTGAATTGGGTATTAAAAACTTTTTGCAAACTCAAAACTAGCAACCTAATTCAATTGGAAAATTATATGCAATCAATAAACCAAGATTCAACCTAATATGGAATGTTAATGCAAATATCAATGTGAATGCAATAAAAGAGTTTAGAGAAAGACACAAGGCAATTTTTTTATGAAGTTCACCTACCTCAAAGATAGGCCACGTCTCCCTTCCAACTACTTGTTGGATGATTCTATATTAATCAATCAAAATAAGTACAATCTTTTTCAAGGTAAAGAGTAACCTTTACAATCTTACTTTCCAAGGGTGAAGAGAAACCCAACAACCACAATCTTATTCTAAGGTCAAGAGGAACCTATCCCAATTCTTTTTAAGGCAAAGAGAAGCGTATTACAATCCACAATTAACCAAAAGATACAATTCCCCCAAATTCAAGTAACTAAATACACTTTGAAAAGTGTTGCAATTAATGCATAATTAAACTAAGGGCTTTAGCTTTAAATGAATGATATAAATGAGTAATAACAACCTTGAAAGCCTAAAAAAACTTAGTATGGCAGAAATCAAACATAAAAACGTGTATATGATTAAGCAATATGATCTAGATTATCAAATCACAAATTCTAGACAGTTTAAGCACTCAATGAATATTCAGCTCAAACTACAAATATAAGTGCTTAAAAAATCAAACTAAAAATACTAGAGTACTCTTGACACCTTATGTGAACTAGCAGCAATAAGTTTATGCACCCAGAATTGATTTATGTGATGAAACTCGTGATCAAATTAAGAACACCCAAAACTAGACAGTTTTGATGTCTTAACGAACTGATGCACACAAATGATCAAATATTCAACCAAAAATTTGAAACTAAGTGTAATCTGATTTCTAAGAACTTAAACAAGCATAAAACAATAATCACAAACATAGAACAATGGATTAATTAGGTTAAAATCGAATTCAAACTTGGAATAATGAAAACAGAAGCTATCTTAATGTATATAAAGTTTCTAGCTCAATGATAGCTTAAATAGGTCTAAAAAATTTGAAACTAAGTGCAACCATGATCTAAAGACCTTAAGCAAATTGAAAACTCAAACAACACAATTTTAGAAACAGATTTGATCACCTAAAATTGAGATTTAAGCTAGAATAGTCTCAATAGAGATAATTTTCATATAAGGATGAGTTCTAGCTTTAATCTGTTGAAATAATACTTCTAAAATGTAAAAGATGGATCGATTAAGCTCCTAGACACTCAAGCAAGATATTAAACACAAATTTGCACACTTAAGAACACAGATTGATAATAAAAGATCGAAAATGAATAAATGCAGTAAAGAAGTGTATAGTTTGAAGCTTTTGATGAATTCAGATAATTTAATCTATTTTTTGAGTGTCTAAAGGATTGCAATTCTTTTCTAAATAGTATATATAGTTTTGGGAGGCTTAATAAGGGTTTAGGAGGGGTTTAGAGTCGTTATGATGAGGAAAAAAGGAGTAAGGCCCGAAAGTGGAACCTAGCCATTAGAGTCTGACTATATAACGACACCCTCTGCGAAGATCAACGACGCCGTTGAGCTTCAGAAGAGCCTGTCGCTGACAGCTTCTAGGGATAAGGTGCAACAGCACTCGACAGGGTGCCATTGCTGGATGATCAACCCGTAGTTAATGTCCAAAAAACACAGAATATTATGCACAATTGACTCCAAAAAATTCCAAACAGGTTCCTAATGATAATTAAGACTTCAAATACCTTTGAAATCATGTAATGAAGCTATATGAATGATCAAATGACTTAAAACAATTCAAACACAAGATTTGGCCTATGAATTGAGATGATATGCACTTTTGAAGCTCCAAATGGAATGCATGATCAAATTTAAGCCCTTAGGTCAATTGAACATCAAGTAAAACTTACAAACTTATTTGAAACAACCTATCTAAGGTCTTGGAACTTCTAAATCACTTGAATTTCCAATATCTTCAATTTTGACCTTTAAACTCCAAGCTTTCCATAATGGATTCTTCTTGAAAGATACCTATTTATAAGATTAACATTATAAACTCAAACCATTAGTGAATAAGCATGTTTTGTTATCATCAAAACTAAGACTGGAACCTCCTTTGGTTCAACAAATTAATTCAAATAACAATAATAATACACTAAATTAAAGTTTAGAATGAACCAAATCACATCCCCAGATGGTATTCTAACTCAAAAGTACATGACTATTGTTGTTGGAACTCCGAACAACCTAAAAAACTCAAATTACAAAAGAAAGAAATGAAAAACAACCTAAGACTACTTTGATCTAAAACTAATGTGTGTTTAATCCTAAAACTGATAATTAAAACATTTGGGAGAGGTCCCTTTATATAGGGATGGAGCAGCTACAAGTGAAGGAAGAAGCCAAGCCGCAAACATTGAAGATTTTGGTCAAAAATGGCTGCTGCACGTGGTACAACGACACCCTACCGACCTACAACGACATCCTATTCATCCACAACAACACCCTGTTCATCCTACTTCAAACTGCAATTTTTGAC